>BMAV01022827.1:0-25688 GCA_019973955.1 Trichonephila inaurata madagascariensis
AAATTATCGGGTGTCTAGAAAAAAATACATAATGATTCCCAAAGTCAAGACAATACTGATTCAGCTTCAACGAGCAGCGCCTATCTATAGTCTGCATTAATTTTTCTCGAAAAATCCTTCTTCGTCATAGATCATGATACTAGTAGATTTCTCCAGTAATTTTCAGAAGCATCCATATGGTCACCAACTCGCCAAAGGGTAGCCGAAAAGATTCCAACTTGGCTGTCTCCAAGTTTCCATTGAATCGTCATTATAATGTAAAAGGAACGGTATATTACAACGTTTCTAAAACTGTGGAGAGCGCCCTCCTTGGGGGGGAGGGGGCGTGACAGCTTTACGAGAGGGCCGCAAGAATATTGAAAAGTCAAAAACAAAACAATTAAAAAATTGTTAATTTACTGAAAGAAAACAAAGAAAACATTCTGACATAATTAATAATATAAAATGCAAATACACTGATATATTACATGTATAAATGTACCAGTGCTACACAATGTATTTGATCATTAATTTAACAATATTAGGATAAGAACAAGTTTAATAATTACCAGTGTCCCATGGAAAAGTCATAATAAAAATTATATACAAAAATTAACACTTATCTTGATAATTTTTTATATGGTTTATAATTAATCCCCAAACTGCCGATTAGAAGTTTTACGATTCGCTTTCCAATGCTAACCACTTTTCCACGTAGGCGCGCGTTGTGATGTATTGGGGGGGGGAGACTAAAGAAGCAAATAATCTTAAATAAGTAAAGCCTTCGTAAACATTGTCCAGGTCCTTTTATTACATTCCAAGGCCTTCGATATAATTTTATGGATAGCTTTGTACAGAAAAGATCATACTTCGGAAATACGTATATATACGTTTTGATTGAGTGATACGCTTAAATACGCCAGTGGAACTTAAAAGGTTAAAGTCGTTTCGTAGTTTTAGTATCTAAGTATAGTATTATTGAATTCAATATATTTTTATTGTATGAGGGGGTGCGATGAAAATTATGATTAAATATTGCGTCGCGAATATTGAAACTTTGAGAAGCACTGGTATATTACCATAGCATAAAATGTTACAATTTTAGCATAAAATAAATACAACAGAGAGTAATATTAATGTATTAAACATCCAGACAAAAACTATTTACACCATTTTAAGCATTCAATACAAAAAAATTCATAACAATACAAACCATTTTTATGTCCATTTAAAATACATTTATTATTTTTTTATATTACAAGAAAAAGAAAATTAATCAAACAAATTATATTGCGTTAAATAATATAAAAGTATTTTTGTAAGCATATAAATATCTTTTTCAAATATTAATGTTCTTTTTTCCTCTAATGGGGCTGCGTATTGGTATTTTTTACCTATACAGACCTAGTTCATTCCCCAGGAGCTGGTATCACTTTTTAGTGCGGCACCATTTAGGCGATATCAACTGCCGCAAGTAATTTTGACTCCCAGTTTCCTCCCCAGAGGGAGGCACCTGAGCTCTGACGATGTGAAAAATATTATTATAGAAGTAGACTGTTCTTTCAATCTGTTAACGGCTCACTTCAAAGTTTTGTCGACGGGCTTCAAAATTTTGAACCACTATCATCAAATTAAGAGGATGACTTTTCAGTTATAGCAACGGTCCTCTCCAAATTTCCCTACCGCACCAAACAGAAGTTTGCGCCTGCAGATTTAATGTGATGAAACCTTCTATATGATTGCTATTCAATAATACCTGATTCATTAACTTAAACCTCTTTTTAAAGACCAGGATGACATTGAGCTGGTACTAACTCATCTTATTTAAACACCTGTCCACACAAGTATTTAAACGGTTAGTTCATTAAACAGGCCTCAGTATTGCACATGGCATTCTTTAGAGAATCAGGAAATAAAGCTCTATCGAAACTGTAATCGATTGGAAAACTTTTTAACCCCTTAACTGCCGATTAGAAGTTACACGATTCGATTCCCCTGTGCCACAGTTCTCCACATAGGCGAAGTGTATTCGGTGTGTCGGGGGAAAAGAAAAGGGCACAAATAAATAAATTTTTCTCTGAAATAAATAAATCCTTCACAAACACTGTCAAGGTCATTTTAAAGCATTCCAAAGCCTTCGGGATTATGTTACTGATGCAGCAGAAAGAACATAATCGTAATTCAGAAGGATGGATATATAAATCCGGGGGATGGATATATACGTCCAGGAGACGGATATATACGTCTATGGATTGAGCAAGACATCCGTCTTACTATATACGCCGGCTGCAATTAAAGGGTTAATATTATCAATTAGAGCAATACATCCGATTTTATTTATATTTATTTAATAAGATTTCTTTCCGAGGCTTAATTTCTTTAGAATCTATTTTCCTTTACCTTATTTATTTCGGTTTTTCTTTTTCTGTTTACTGCCCCCAGAGTAATGATGTTGTTATAATTTTTATATTGAGATAGATGTTAAAGTTACCAAATTCTGTTCACATACACTAGATTCCCCATTAGTTCTTTCAAGTGTAAATATGCTCGTAAAAAGATTTTGTATGATTCCATAAAAAGTTTAAAACTTAAGTCATTACCCTATCAAGTCCTACTTTAAATATTCCTCACAAAACATTTTTCCAAAAAATTTAAAACGTGCTTAGACTTATACACTTAGACCTTTTTAAAGGGATAACGGAATGTTGAAACTCAGGTAAAAATTCAGTAATGTCATATTCAACATATGTTAAACTCTCTCTAGCATATTAAGACCTTCTTTTTTAAAACCTTCTCTTGATGTATAGATTGATATTTGATTTAGTGAAATAACATTTGTGTGAAAGTCATTATCAAGGTATCCATCAAAGTAAATAATATTCATTGATGTAACTCAAAATATTCGTCATCATAAATGGCTTTTATCAATGCAACTTTCAGAATATTCTTCAATGTAAGACATTCATCAATGCAATTTTACATCAAAATAATAATTATCCTCATTTTTATAAATATTTATTGGGTTTTATTTGAAGGAGAAACATTAAAATGTTATTACGGGAAATCCAAAATCCTTAAACTCTGAGAAATGAGCTCAAAAGACAAATGTGCAGTGTAATTATAAATTAGACAGACGCGTTGATATCTATTAACTATACAACATTTTAACAGAATTTATTTTACAGCACGTTACAATTATTTCAAAATTTTACTAATTGTAAAAAGTATTGAACAGGCAGAAATAGACGAAGAAAAATCTACCAGCATTTACGTACTCTTTTTTTTTTCCACCCATCTTTTTCTCGAGATATCCAAGAATTATTTTTTTTTTGTTTCATAATGCATGAATTTTTGTTTGGTTTCTAACTTCAATTTCAATTATTCATTATTAGTTCCGATAATGTTTTTATTATATTTGTAGAAATTATTAAATGAGTAAGATTTAGGAGTTAATAGATTATGGCGATTGCACTATTTTAGTTAAAATATTGCAATTAAAACAGTATTTTTGAGAAGTAAATATAATATTCATTTCCTGATTATTTCAATGGGGAAATTATGCTTATTTGAAAACTTTTATGAACTGCTGATATCTTATTTTATGAATTTATACACCTCAAATCTCTTTGATAAACAGTGGAAATTGCTTAACACAAAATTGGGTGGACTGAAATACGTTTTGTGTTAAAAGAATTCCTTGTTACATGATATTGCAAAAAAAATACATATACTCAACAAAATTAAGTTTATTAGAGTACATTTCATTTACATGGAAATGTATTTGATGCAAATCAGTAAAACAAAAACATTCACAAGACTAATGAAATTTAGTACAAAATTTAGCAATCCAAAATCTTTACTTTTTTCCCCTTTTTGTCTTCGATTTTTGATCAACCGCCTTAAGAAGATCCCTCTTAATTTTAAACGAAATAGCAGTTTGTTTTCTTCAGCTCTTTACCATTGTGCTCGGAAAAAATCCTTCTAATTTAAAGAAAAAAACCGGACCATACTCAGTGATTTTTACTCACAGTACGATGTATTCCTGAACGAGAATGAAGATATGTGTTATTTGTATGGGTGGAGGGGGAAGGTAGCTGCGATAGACACTTGCTATACTCCGAGGGTATTTCAAAGCTAAGTTAGTCTCCTTTCTACGAGAAGTGTGAAACCTTCTATCATTCATTTCACACTTCCTCTTAAATTTCGCCTGTGTGGCTGGTATTTTCCGTATTTTGCTCATTCCCAGAAAGGAAATCTTTTCGTGTTAAGTGATTTTCATTTCATGTTAAGAGAAAAAATGCATGAAAATACATAGTAGTTTGTCGGGACTTATTTCATGTTAACCGATATTCCGTCTTAAGCGGTTTCACGTTAAACGTATTTCCTTATTAATGAGTGTTTTTGAATGAAATTACTTCGTAGTTTGTTTTACTCATAAAAATTACAAACATTTGAAGAAACCCTTTTGTATGAAAACTGAAATTTTTTTTTATAATAATACAGTGAGAAAGAGTATTTAATATGCTTTATAATTTTCTAAGTCATCAAAAACGTTAATAATTTTTTGTTTTTATTTTTATACGAAAAAGATGGAAAGCTTTTATTATAACTACTAGCTACACTGTTATGGTATTTTAAATAAAACATTTATTTCTCTAAGACATCAGAGCCTGAATAAGAAAACGAATGAATTAGAAAATGAAGCGAAGGTTTCGTTTTTATTCTATTTAACAAAAAGACTGAGTTATTCCTGATATTTATGGCATAAATCAGTGCAAAGAACTCTACATTGTTATATTCTAAAAACAATTTAGAAGAAAAATTAAAATATATATTAAGAAGAGAGAGAGAGAAAGAAAAGAAAATGTATATGAAAACTGTAGGTTATGCATCTTAACAAATTTTAATAAATCTTGTGGATCCTGGGAATCTCAGCATATGTCAATCAATACACATCTTTAAATTTAAAGGTAATCGATATTTTCTCAATTATAATAAGCAATAAATAGAACGGCTTTTTTATTACAAAATAAAGTATTCAACAGAGTTTAAATTAAAAGCAGGTTTGAATTAATGGTTAAAAATGAAAATAAATAGTTAAAAGTGTGTGTTAACTTATAAAAATATTCTTATACAGTATATTAAAAATGTTCAATGTTCTTTTCCTATAATAATGTAATCGTAACTAATTTATGTTGATGTAATTGAAGATTTATCAAACATTTTCCCAATTTATCTGTAAAATATTTGATAAATTATTTCCTATCGCATTTTTACAATTTTGTATATTACATAAAATGCTTTTTCCTCAGAAAATATGATGTTTTCCAAGATTTCAATCAAAGGTAAAAAAAATATTTAAATGGAGAAGGGTTCTATAACTCTTTGAATTATAAAAGAAAAATTTATTACTTGTTTATTTAGATTATATGGGATATGACATTCGTTTCAAAATGAGTACAAAAATAAACTTAATTACTTTTTAAATGCATTGAACTCTCTTTCGTTAATTTTTAAAATACTAATAATACTAGGATAACATATAATATAAAAGCCAAATCTGTATAACATTAGTCGATACAAAAACATAATTAAAATATTTTTTCATTAATTAGTGGATGGTAGAAAATAATATTAGAAATTAGTAATTAAATAATAGAAAATAGAGTAGGAGTGCCGAGTGCAACAAATCTTAAATTAAAATTTTTGTTCGTCAGTACAACATTAAAAGATTGATTTTCCTGAAATATGTCAAGGTATTTATATACATACAAGTATATTTCTAACGCAAGCTTATACTTATACAAGGCGTTCCTTGTATAACACTGTACTTGTAAAACACAGTTTCGATATTACACGGTACAAAATTTTAGATTATTATCGCCCGAATTCGATACTACACTGCGCAAAACTTAAATTAAAAGAAAAAATTTTGTCGAAAAAGAACCTTCAGTAGTACATAGCAGAAAACTTTAAAGTGAATTACAAAATTCTTTAGTTCTTTATAGAGAAATTCTGAAAGAATTGCAATATCGAAACAGACATGTAATTGTAACTACGTCAGATAACTTTTGTAATTATGGAGAAATAACTAAAGAAAAAGAGTTTAAACCAACTTTGTGCAAAAAAAAAAATTGATTCACTGTAATTTCTGATGGCAGTGATGATTAAAATTGGTTTTGTGATCCTAATAAGCCGCTTTTTTGTTTGTTTTATAATAATGTATTATTTTTAAGCATGTCTTTTGTTGTATTTTTGTATTTTATATCTTTTGTTTTTGATTAAAAACTAGAAGTTAGCTGAATTCTTCATTTGTATGTTTTATTGGAACAAAATGTCAGCTATCATAAAATTTTACACCTTAAGAATTTTGATATACATGGTACATATTGGCTTGATTTATATTATTTCAAAGTTTCGTATAACACGGTTTCGATACTACACGAAAACTGTACATATTGCCCTAATTTATAGTATCACATGTATACAAATTATTAATTTAATAAATAAATAAATAAACAATTAAAATAAATAAACAAAAGCCTCGTATAACACGGTTTCGATACACCACAGTACGAAGTAACCGTGCTATACGCAGGATGCATGTATTTAATTACCAGAACATAACTTCAGATAAGTAATATTTTATTCATGTAAATGTTTCTAAGGGAGCTGAAAATTACTTTTGCATTCATTTTGAAACGGATGACATACTACCGTAATCTAAATAAACTAGTCATAAATTTTCCCCCTATAATTCCCTTATAAGTCATCGAACTTAACCATTAACTTAACTTAACAACCACACTTAACCATTGCATTTTCAATGTTTAAAAGACGATACCAAGTGAAACCTCAAATTACTTCCCATTGAAAACATTCTGTAAACTATTAGACCATTTCATTAGTTATAGTGTATAATTTGTATGAGCAGGCGGAATTCAAAACATTAAGGAATTCAGAAAACGTGATAGAAATTACGTCAGTTCGTGCCCCGGCATATATATTGCACCTCTGATTCGGCCTCACCATCTTGTAAAATAAATTATGTAATTTTATCACCATCGCCCTTCTAAGGCTTAATTGCTGAGTCCATTACCTCTTCCCGAAAGTCGGGGTGGATTCTTATTAGTTTCGCTAACCCGTCTTCTTGCGGTTATTGTGTACAAAAGTGATTTATAAACTTTGCTTAAAATACACAATTTTTTTAAGAGAATAACAGACTATTATGTGCAACTGAAAAAGAATCGTTAATAACATTTCGATTTATAGAAATAGAATAATGTGTTACTATTACCTACATATACAGGATCTGTTCTGAATGTAGTAGGACTGATTTTTTCCTGAGAGAGGCGGTGTGCGCGTGCACTATCGGTGAAGGAGGATATTAGGAATGCTGGAAAAAATGGGCAGTCGGCTTTCGGCCGTTGAAGAGAGCAGGTCGCTTGTACAATGAACCCCTGTCAAAAGCCTCGTCACGGAAAATCATGGAGTGTTTTCTGGAGCAGCGATACGCCATAAAAATTTGTGTAAAGCTTGGCAAAGAGACTCCCGACACGATTAAAGAGGCCTACGGTGATGCAGCCATGGGTAGATCGAGTGTTTTTAAGTGGCACAAGCTGTTCCGAGAAGATAGGAAAAGAGGGAAGATGACGACCGCTCCGGACGCCCTTCAACCAGCAAAACCAACCAAAATATGTCGCGAGTGAAAAATGTACTGAACAGTGATAGCAGGATGAGTATCAGAAAGATTGCTGCTGAACTGAGCATTCTTTAAACCCAAGTGTTTGAGATTGTGACAGGAACCTTAGCCATGAGGAAAGTGTGCGTGAAGTTTGTGCTTGAGTACCTTTCCCAGCACAATGTGGCAACGCTTTCTCATCCCCCCTACAGCCCCGACTTGGCCCCTTCAGGCATTTTTTGGTCCCAAGAATAAAATCTACGCTCAAGGGAACGTTTAAGGACTCATCACGGATTGGTAGAGGAGGTTCAACAGACCGTGACGAGTGAGCTAAAATCATTCCTGTCCAGGCGTACGTAAACTGGAAAATTCGTTGGCAGCAGTGTATACATGCGGAAGGGGGTACTTTGAATTCTAATCGTAGTGTATTCTAATCGTTTTTACTATTGTCATGAATAATTTTTTTTAAAAAAATGAATCCTACTACTTTTAGAACACATCTTGTATAGAGGTGTAAAAAGGACCTACTCAACTCGAAATCTCTGGAGGATTAGATGTACAGGCATAAAATATGGCGGGCCTGTTCGGCGGTGGCTTTCTCTCCACTCAAATGTGCAACAATATAGATACGCCATGCATATTTGTATGCTTTCTTCTAAATATTATTGAAGAAAATTATAGACGAATAAAGCAAAATCCTCGTGTAAATATTTAATGGAATATTAAATGAATTTAAGTTCCTGATAATTCTATACCAAAACAGCGTTCGTTTATATAAATATTTTTAAATTGTACACTTCTCAGAAGTTTATTTCAGAATATTTATCTCAAAACATTTTGTTCTAATTGTTTTGAAATCCACAACGCAAATTTCATATTGCTTTATCTTTTAAGTCTTCACGTATACAATTCTTAAGGCAACTGAATCTCATTTCCAAACATCTTCACATTGCACGAAATGTACCTCATTTCCCTCAATGCTCCAAAATACAAGTCACATTTGCTTGTTTTTCCCTAAAATAAACACTTATTTAGTAAAATGCTTATTACTTGCAAGCTGAAGCTATTAATATTTTGGACCGGAGCCAAAATCATTTCGGATTAACGTTTCTTTTTCCACGAAGAGCATAAGCAAATGAAAATCCCCCCTGCTCCCTTTCGATGCGTACGAAATACCGGAAGGAATTTCCCTTTTTTTATCCCTAGGAAGAACTGTTTAATTGGAGTTCATTATGACTTGCTTCATTTGTCTTGAAAAGCCATTGCAAGAATAATTTTCCGTGACGAAAAGATTTAGTTCTTCAACAACTCTGTCGTTTAGAGTAAGTAGTTTGAGAGTGAAATGGTTTTTTGTTCTTATTTTTTTAATTGTTTACGAACTTATCCACGAATGATAATGTTGAAAAAAGAAGAGTTCTGTCTTTGGAAGATTTTAACGCCTTTTTCAAAGCAATTTTAGATATAAAAAGCGTACTCTTGAGAAATTCTTATTGCTATTTTTTGAGTCAACAACTGTACATTCAGAAATGTTTTCACAAAAAAAAAGTTTTCAATTTTATGGTAATCAAATAAAATGAGTATATTAAATTGTGAATAGTGTCACCTACGTAGCAGTATCACTGAGGAAGTGTTGAGAATTGAAATTTATTCTGTTTTTACGGGCATTTTATGTCATATCATAACACATTCAGCATAAGTATTTTATTAATTTGCTTGTTGAACGATTTCCATCGGCAATTTTTGCTTAGCATCAAGATTTATTAACGAAAAACACAATACAACCTTACAAAATACTTCGTCTTGCAATAACGTTAATGGGGAAATTCAAAAGAATCTTAAAATTCTTAAGGACACAGATATCTTTGTTTCTTTTCCTTTGGTTTTGGTCATACTGGACTTCTTGGAAATGAAATAACTGATTTCTTGACAAAGTCTGCAACCAAGTGGAGGTTTGAAATTTCAGTTAATATACCAATCTTTCTTTCGAACTCTCAGAACACATAATCAGCTCACTTTTTTCTGACAGTGAAATTTTTTTCAGACCATTCTACAAAGGCTGTATTCTCTGGTCACTTTTTCACAAGTTTTTAAATCACGCAATTCCCTACTGGTCATGGTAACTTTTAAGTGTATCTCAACATATTTAATCTATACCCTTCCAAACTTTGTGACTGCGATTTTGATGGTGAGTAAAATGTTGAACATCTTACCCTTTGTTGTTCAAAATTTAAGAAAGATAGAAAATGTCTGAAACTGCATACTCTTAAAATTAACTGTCCTCTAATTTTTTTCTTCTTGTTTGTTTCAAGTAAAGCTTCATTCACATTGCTTTGTCACTTCAATTATTTGATTTTCAAGTTTTGGTGATTTTATAACTTCTTTGTTTTAATTTTGTTACTTAATTGTTTGTCTTTGTAACTTATTTGTGTACTTTTTCGTTTCGCCACGCAAATCTCGCCAAGCAGTTTTTTGACGCCAACATACAATATCCACATAAAAAACACTAATAAATGTAAGTTCTCATTGGTTTTTCATTTATTTTTAATGTATTATGAAAAAGACGTTACTGATAAAAAAATAAATATAAACTACAGCGACTTGTTTTGAAAATATGGTGGTAAGAGGTAACCAACGAAAATGTTTAATTTGGCGTCGGTGGTATCATTTTTGGCAATTTTATCTCCTGCGCAGGCGAAACGGTAAAGTAACTTTATTTGTTTTTGTAGATTTATTTGTTTCGCAATCCGCTTTGTTATTTTTCTTTTATTCCATTTATGCTTTTTGTTTCTTTTACTTACTATAGTAAGCCCCGTGTGATACTAGTGGCACACCGGAATTATTTTACCTGTCCTGAATAAAAAAAATACATCTTCATTTTTAATACCGGTTAGATTAAAAGTTTGATACTTGAGCTGTCTCTTTACTCCTCTTCAATCCCTCACTTCGGCAATTCAGCTTTATAATTGAAAATACATTTACAAATTTAATAAGACTGATTAGAAATAATAAAAATAATTTTCTTTGCGCTGAAATTTTAAATAAATGAAATCCCTGATTCTTATCATGAATATGGAAATAATTTTCTGAACAAAGAACATCAAATAGCTAGAAATGATTATGCACGCAATTTTTCTCCATCACGAAAACATTAAATAGTCGTAATGATTTAGTAATCTTATCCGAATAACCACTCAATACCGAATTTATCAAGTGTAGCCATTTTGAGAAAATATCTCAAAATGGTGGGGTGAAACAATTTCGAAACGTTAAGGTATCCGACTACCCTAAAACCATGATTTTTTTTTAAATTGACAATTTTTTATGATTTTATTTTATAAGCTATCTTATTAGCTTTATAAAAATACCAAGCTTTATTTTCCATTCACAAGAACAAAAACTAAAAATGTTTTAGTAAAAGCAGATAACATAACTTTACATAAGATGTCAAACTTTAAAATGCCTTTTACTCGAAAAGTGTATGTGTGTTTTCAAAAAGCTCAAAAGGGGACAACAATTGCTCAAACAGTTTTGAAAATAATTTGCTGAAATTTTTTGTGTACGTTCTGCATAACTTAAGAATTGCTTTAACCTTCAGAGTTATCAATTACTGTTTTATTACAAAATTTACAGTTCTTTATGGGAATATAATCACTGTTTTTTAAGCAATTTCGTATAATAGCTAAGATAAAATGCTCTAGTTTTTGTAAAAACTAAAATATCTCTTATCTTGAAGATCATTTCAAAAATGCATAGCAAATCAATACATTAAATTTGAAAAATTGAGAATATGTTCATTTACTATTTGTATAGAGGGGCCCCGATTTATGTAATTTTTGTCAATTTTAACCTTCCTTTTCTTCTCAATTTTAGTAGTAATAATTTATTTTTCTCTTCTTAATTTCAGCCTTTTTTCAAAAAAAATGTACTAAATAAATCTAAAACCACAAACAAATCTCCATCTCCATCTTCTTAAAAAAATGTTGTCGCAAGTAGTCGGATACCTTAAATCAACTCAAATTTAATATTATTAGTTTGCTTGCATTTTTAAGAAATTACTTAAAATTTTGATCACTTTTGCAACAAAAAGCAATGATAAACATATTGAAATATTATTTCGTTCAATATAAAACACGATTTTAATGTAAAAGTTAATAGAAGTAAATTCTTTCATTAATTCTAAGTCGATATATATATAGAGAGAGAGACTTTTATGGAATGGAACTATTTAAAACGTAAATCGTGAAATTTTCCTTCTTACCAAGATCGATACTTTTGTCAAGAAGCTTTAAGACAATAAATTAATTGATTTCCTAAGTTGAAATTAATTCTAAAAACAGAAGTATTTGTTAAACTGGAATAAAAGCATTTTTTTTCGGAAACTTTTCGATGTAGACACGATGCAAGAAGTTTAGAAAATTAACCCCAGTTCCACAATCATAAATGAGAAATTTGTAATTAAATTATATAAATATAGAAAAAAAAAATAAAAGAAAAGTACAATATGTTTTGCAGTGATAAGATCATAAGATTGTGTAATCAATCTTGGCCTAATGGAAAATGTTCATATTAAGTTTTAATAAAGTTGGTTAGTTTTTTTATTAAAATACATTAAAAAACACAGTACTTCTAAAAAATATAGTTATAATATATATATATATATATATATATAATTCAATCACAACCCAATAATCAAGTAAAAAAATTGAAACCATATGAATCTTATAACATTAAATCCCATTTCAAAATATCAATGACGAATATAGAAGATAAAATTCCAACGTTTTCAAACAAAATTAAAATATTATAAAATAAAAATTTATAAAATATCCAAGTGCAACCTCGGACTTAGGACCGATAAGTGGGGTTAAACTAGTTTGATGGCGATGGTTGATGATATAAATATATATTTTATTTGAAAAAATATTTCTATTCTTGTTAAATTTCAAAAATAGTTTATAAAATATTAATTTTTTAAAAATAAATGTTCTTTCTAAACCAAACTGGAACAAATTTCATTTAAAACGATGTAGAAATTCGTATAATTTATGGAAGCTAATTAAATGAAAACTATTGCATATAAATAGAAAAAGAAGGATAATGAGACCGACTATTATATCGGTATAAAAATTACATGGTCTCACATTTACAATTGTGCAAAAAAACCAAAACTATTGTTATTTACTACGTTTTGAATTTAGCTCACATTAGGAAGTAAAAGTAAAATGTTTTGTCTACTTGTTATACTGCAAACGATTCTCTTTTATTTCTATTCATGAAAGGGAAGGAATTTTATTAATGCAGTAACTGAATTCCACAGAATACTCACTTGGAAATCATACAAAAAAACCGTGAACATATGTAAAGAAGAGTATTTGGTCGAAAAAACCGCTTATATTCAAACTAGATTGCGATTGTATGGTCAAATCCAAAGAATTTTATTTAAAAAGTATTTTGAGTGTTCAGTCAATAGTTGTAAAAGACATATCAGAATATTTTCGAAAAAACTGGAGGGTTCTAAACTGATTCGCTTTTAGAATTTTGGTCTTAGATCTCAAATACAAGAAACATAATAGAATTCATTGAAAGTATGAAATTGAAATTGTAACCATTTGAAAATGAAAGCGTAATCTTTTCATGTATTTTATTGTCTCTGAATGATTTATAGTTGAAAAGTTGAATTTTAATGCAATGTTTGCTTAATTTTAGAAAAAAAAAGAACAACCACATAGTTAAAATTTCTTGAGTAAAAATTTTTCTATGCGTTAATATCAGGCCATGGAAAAGCATTCATATAGTGATATACTTACAATAAAATTTAGGATCCCGCAATAAATGTAGTCTTTTTCGTGATATAAAAATAAAGTTTCAATTTATACAGAAAAACCTACGTGAAAAATTATAGGCTCAATCTATCAAATGAGTAATACATTAAAATATTTTAACCGCTAGATGTTAGGAAAGTAAAAATGTAATAATAATATTGAACTTATAGCATTTGAAAAAAGTATTTTTTATAAGAAGTAATATGGTTATCTTCATTTTGAATTCTATTCTGTAAAATTTGATAGTGATGCAATTTATGTAATAAAAAAACTATTATATATATATAATCATTATTTAGTTTCAATTCGTTATAATTAGTTTCTATATCCCATTTAAGATTAAATTTCAACTAAGGAAAAAATCACTTTTAAACGTATGATTTACTGTTCTTAAAACTTTTTTGTAAACTTCGGATAACTCTCTCTTAAGGTATCCGACTACGTTTGGAACCGTGATTTTAAAAAAGCTCATCAATAGATAATTTTCATGATATTCAGTGTCACTTAGATTAGAATACATGAATAAAATTGTTTTAAAGACACATTTTGACAAAAAAAAATTTTTAAATACAATATTTTAGCAAAAAAGTAACTTAGAATAACCTTTTTTCAAAATGTTCTCCTTTTGTGAAAAATGCTTCTATTATAATAATATTTTGCCTGTATATAGCTCAGACCTCTGTACAGAGGTTCAACTATGATTTTTGAAAAATGTACATTATTTTCAGAGTTACTGAAAATTGAAATAATTATCGGCGTTTTTTTCTTCTTAAAATTTCTCCCCTCTGTTGTCGTAAAACGTGGATAAACCCACTTCTAAGTCATATATTTCAAAAATTCTAGTTGAGCCTCTGTACAGAAGTCTGAGCTATATATAGGCAAAATATTATTATAATAGAAGCATTTTTCACAAAAGGAGAATATTTTGAAAATGGGTCATTCTATGCTCATTTTTTTGTCAAAATATTTACTGCGGAAAATTATTTAAAATAATTCTATTTTCTTTTTGTAGTTTTAATGATATTTATTCTGAGACATGAATTTTATGTAGCTGTATTTGCATTTAATTCGTGTTATTTATATGCTATATTTATAAATTAAGCTCTTAGGAGTTTCATTCGAATCATTTAAATCACCCCCGTCCCATGTAGAGAGGACCGCTGCACTTTAAATCAGTTGACGTTCAATGCCTTCCCGTCGGTGTGGTGTGGTAATTAAAAGAGATGGTTGCCTGCTCAGATATCGTCCTCGTCACTTGATCGTCTCTCAAAGTTACAAAGTCTGTTACCAATAGCCTCTGTGTTGCTTTTTAGTGCAACGTTACTAAAACACTCCTTCACACTCACTCATTTAAATTAGATCATTTAAATTCAAAATAAATCATAGCTGTTGTTGCTAATGCTCTTTGATCGAGCTATGTAAGATAATAGCCCTCGAAATTCATCAAGGCAAGGGGCTAATTTTTTACACCTGTCGTTAGCCGCAGCATTGAGCGTCGGACATGTGACAGTACTATTAGGCACGATTCCACCCCCAATTTTGAGATCAAGGGCCTCCCACTTTTCTCCCCTTTCCACCAACCTTTCAAGAAGACCCGCACGACGAATGTTGAGAGTGCCCCCATACTGCAAAGGCATTATATATTTACAAACATCGATGTCTTCCCCGAGATTTTAACCCAGGCCCTTCTGCACAGCAGTCAGCTTCCCTAACCGCTATACAGGATGGTGTAACATAGCTGTGAATTTCCCACCATACAGCTGTGAATCGGCTTCTTCGGCTGGGTATGGTCATCACACGTGCAAAGACACCTGCACCCTTAAAAATGTTGTTCGGTCTTGTCTTGGACATCGCCCGGCAACCTTTGACACCACGAGGGACCCCTCTCAGCCACGATCGGATGTAACTCTGAAGCTAAAGACGCCGATCTCTGTCATCCCTTAGACCCTAACTAGGACTGAGAGAGAACGGAAGATGGTCTGAAAACTTCGCTGAGAACGGACACTAAAGAAGCTCCTCCGTCACAAACCACATCATTTGAACTCCAATAATCTCTTAAATAAGATTAATCATTTCAATTTATAATATGTAAATAGTAGCTGTGACGTAAATAAACTAAAAATTTTAATTAATCAATATCATATGCTATCTTTATTTATCTCAGACGTCACAATGAGCAGCTGAATAAATCTATTACTTGAATATATAAAATTTCTATTACTTTTACAATGCTTTTCACTTTTGAGATTCAAAGTATATAAGACTTTAAAATTTAAGAAAGGGAGGAATATTTTCATACACCATTTTATAGTTTCTTAATGAATGCTTATTCCTGCAAATAAATATTCCTACTATTCCTGTTCTTATAAGTTCTTCCTAGACGTAACTCTGATTTATTTCATAATAAAAGACTCTAGCACACGAAGAATTAAGCTTTATGTAGTGTCTCTCCAGCTAACTCAATGATTTTTGTTCCCCTATCACATCACAAAGATTCTTTTTCCCTTTTTTTTCCCTTCCCGAAGTAGTCTATTGACGGAAAAAGCACTCGAGCAAAAAGAAAGGAAACATCTGTAGATGATGTCTGAGAAGAGAAGCAAAAGGCGTCTTGTATTCAGAACAGATTCCATCTCCTTTGCCTGACGGGATAAACGAGAGTTGAGTTGAGGTGAGCCGTAACACCTGACGATTTAAAAAAAAGAATGGAAAAATATTCTATTTTGGAACGCTGCCAAATTTGCTACGCTTTAGTAGAGAATTTTTTTTTGTTGTAAAATATTAATAACGTTTTTCACTGCTCGCATCCATCAAATTTTTAAAAATGTACTTATTTTTGCAAAAAAGTGTTCTAGATTGCGGAGTTAATAGATTAAAATGATTTACCAGGGAAGTATATAATGGTGGGATTAAATTAAAAGTAAGATTTTTCTTTGATTTCTTTTGGAAGGAAAAATCACGATCTTGATAAAAAGCTGTGGAATTTTTGATTTTAATGGCTTAGAATTTTTAATAGAATATATTGGTTGTTTGTTTTTTTTCGTTTTCGCATTTAATTATTAATTGCTTATGATATGAACAAGTCCTTGTTGTTCTTTTCGACATGTTTTCTTAATATAGATATAGAATTTTAAGAAAATAATTTGTTCTCATTTTAAAAAAAAAAACTATTTATCCTTTGCCTATTTTTACAATGTTGCAAGGCTTAGGAAATGTTAGTTATGATTAATTATAACTAATTATTTTATTAAATCATAGCATTTATAAGATTTTGAATATAAACTGTTTAAACAACATTTTTTAAACTTCAAAGAGGCATTTAAATTTTTTAAAATTCAGATAAGTCAGTTTAATAATGAAGAAATGTTAAAAATTACCATGAAAATTTTAATTTAAGTTTTAATATTTGAATCCCACTTGGGATGGCTTAATTTCTAAGAATGTGACTTCTTTTTTACTATACTATTTTATTAGAATAATTAAATTTAATTAATGAATAAGTAGTAACAAACAAACAAACAAAATAGTCCAACACCATATATAGAAAAGAAAATGGAAAATCGCTTTCTGTTTTGTCACTTAATATTGTGATTCTGTCTTACTTGTATACATATTTATATTAATTGTAATTATTAATAAAAAGTAACTAAAATAAAATTCTTCTTTGTCGGCCTAAGTAAGAATTGACTTAATTTTTCAATTCCTACCATTAGTACACACTCTGTATATATTTATTTATTTATTTATCTTCGTGGAATTTTTAATCGTTAATAAAATACATTTTAAAGCGCTCAATTGAGCTGAAATTTTATATGCATGATTATTTTGGCTGACAATACAATAACACTTAATTATAATAAATAAAAACTAATTGATTAAAACTAATTATTTAAAGAATTGCAAATACAGCCACATTGGCATCCTTTTTGGCGATTTGTGTCAAAACTTGAAAAGGTTTTTTTCTCACGTTTTAAAGCATTCATTTGAAATGAAATTTTCTATATCCGATTGTTTTGGATGACAATACGATAATTTAATGATTATTAATAAAAATTAATTACCACTTAATGTTGTGATTCTGTCCTATTTTTTACATATTTATATTAATTGTAACTATTTAATAAAAAGTAGCTAAAAAATAAAATTTTTCTTTGTTGATCTAAGTAGGAATTAACTTTAAAAAAATATTTTTGTATTACTTGTTTTTTATATTATTTGCTTACCTTTTACCCTTAGCATCTTAAAAATGCCATACTAAAAAGCCGATTTTTCTTCTTTATGAGTTAAATACCAACAGAATATTGTATCTATAAAAAGAAATTCAACATCTTTCTTATTTGAGATACTTTTTTCAAGTCTGGATTTTTTCACCCATTCATTTTATTCCTCTTGAATAAAAAAAAAGGAACAACGTAAGCCTACTTCGAAATATTCCACCGCATATTTCGAAGTTGAAGTTCATATTTAAAAATATAACACGAAACTTAAACCGAATCTTTGACATTTATTGCACGAATTTCCAAGTCAAAATATCACGATCCACGGCAAATAAACAAACGGTTTTTTCTAAGAACCATTCTTAGTATTTTCCTCGAGAATATCTTGGAAAAATAAAAACTTCCCAGCGCCCTTTTTTGAATTCCCCCGGGTTGAAATGGAAGATGGAATCAGCTGCATTCGGAACAGATGTGAATTTACGAGAATCCTATCGGAATTTATGTTGTTCGGAAAGGCCGAGTTATGAGAAGAACCTTAAGCGTTCTTCTCGATTTTCAGAACATTTTACGATGGTAGATATCTCATGTAGAAAACGACAGACACCTACCTCCCTATCAGCTGATCTTAGACTTGTGGAAAGTGCTCTTTTGTACTTTTTTATTACATAACGTTATAAACATGATTTTTTCCCCTTTAAGTCAGTTAAATCATACGGAGTGACTTTGTTTTATTACTTATCGAAGTCAGCAGATATCTTTTTGAAATTCAGGCACAATACTCTGCATTTATTAGATTCCTAGATCGTAAGAAATGAAGTCAAATAAATATGTATAGTAGGACATCTGACATTTTTAGGGGTCTCAGGGGTGTTAATTTTGTCCCGAGAGCTGAAAATATAAACAATTTTTGATTAGATGCAATTCTTTGAGGTTAAAATTGAATGAAACGATTTTTTACATTATTTATAGAGGAATAAAGTTTCAAAAAAAGTGTAAAATCTTTAAAATGTAATCATAATTTTAAAAATTCTTAACATATGAAAATAAGAAACATTTCTGTAAGAAATATTAATTAAGTTTTGCATTATCTAATTACTAGCTCAATAAGTTGATTTATAAAGTTAAATGTATCCTTATTACACAGTAGCTATTTTTATATAAATAGAATAATAAATTATAATTTTTAAAAAATAAAAAATTACATTTTCTTAACTTTTTAAAATTTTAATACTTTTCTAAAAAGCTTGGAATACAAAAGATATATAATACTAAATTATGTAGTGTTTAAAGAATATAGCACAATTAACAATTATATAAAGTTTTTTATATATACCTCAAAGGCTACAATTTTAGAAAATGGCATGCGCAACGTAAAATTTACTTAATATTTATTATTTTCATATGTTTATAAATTTAAAAATTATTATTATATTTTAAACATTTTGCACTTTTTGAGACCTCATTCCTTTATAAATAATGTACTTGCTTAATTTTAATTTCAAAGAATTATATTTATTTTAAACCAGTTTATATTTTCAACTCTCGAGACAAAATTAGTACCTCTTAGACCCCTTACAAAGTCGCTATATCCCTATAAAAAGTTCGTTATGTGGAAAATTCGTTTAACAGAGATTCATCTTTCAATATACTTTATAAAACCTCGTAAAATAAAATTTAATTCGTAAGCACTGCATATTATTAAAGGAAGTAATTTTTCGCACTTTTTATGTACATTAATAATATCTTTTTATTTTATATATCTTACCTATCAAAAAGAAATCTGCAGGGGAAACAAAAAAATCATTGTCAAGGTATACTCTGCATTTTCAACTTTAAAAATAATTTTATAATAAAATTAATGGATTTTATTGACATTTTCTAATTTTAGGCCTACAAGTAATTTTAAACCTACATTATTTTATATACGGTCGTTCATAAATTTAAATACTGGTAAAGTCTGCTAATTTTGTTTAAACACGTGTTTTCTCATATCAAATAATTATCTCTCCTCTCCTCTTTACAATATTCACAAATATCTCTTCAGGTGTATTTTCATCACACTGCATCGCATTGTTTCAAATGTTTTAATATTTTAAAATAGGGAGGAAAAATCAAATCACCAAAGAAAAGCACGTCAAATAGAAAATGCACTTTGTTATTCGGATGTTAACTTACGAAAAAAATTGAAAAATGTTTTTGGTTCCAGGGAAAAGTTCACAAAATATTGAATTCGTAAATGGGGGTACTGTAATTGTTTTTGAAAGCGGTTCTGCAGAACATTTGTGAATAAAAATTCTCTTTGTATAGACGGTTAAATTAAAGCATTGCTATATATTTTTAACTAATTTGAAATAAACCGAAATAGCATAAAATAATACAAAATCAATTTCGAAAAAAACAGAAAATTTTTTAAAGTATTCAGAAAAGCAATAAAAGGATGAAATAAAAATAAAGTAATTTTTAAAAATTGAAAGTTTTGGGGAATTCTAATTCGTTATTAAAACATGGATATTAGGACATTTGAACTATGACTGTGGTAATAACTAATAACTGGAATGATTCCAATTTAAGATTAAAAAAAAACTTTCTTTTAATGATAAATTATAGAGTATCACAAATGTTATGAAAAGTAAATTTATATAATGATTTTAATATATAATAAAAAAACTCTTTTTAACATGTTTACTTACTTTGTTGAAATATTATATGAAATTTTGTCTTTTACATTATTCTTTGAAGCTACACGGGGGACATTGCCAATGGACTTCCGCATCACATCTACGCGAGAACTTTGATTCCTGACGTATTTAACGTGTAACAGCTCCTTTCCAAGACTCTGACCATGAATTTTTTTGTGAGCATGACCGTTGGTCATTCATTATACAAACAATGTAATCACAAATTTGAGTGTAATAAGATTGAATTATCAAATAGGAATGATATGTTAAAATAAATTATGAGATAATGATAATGACAATTATTTCGATAATAGTAACTAATCATTTCCACTATATATTATTATTTTCATTTTGAGCTTCGAATAGCTACTTTACATTCAAAATTAAGTACATCAACTAAAATTTTCTAAAAATATTAAAATAAAAACTGAATTTACAGCATGTCACTATTTAAGACCCTTATCCATATTTTTCAAGTACATTAATCAAAATAATAAATACTTCACTCTTGAAAATATTTATTTCCTTAAGTGAACATATTTAACGAGATATCATTATTTAATACAATTTAAATATATTATATTATTTTAATATGAATATATTTCTAAAGTTATTCCCATTTGGATACAAATTAAATTAAAAACTTTTTCAAATTCTTATTAATACTTCTATTACACAAATATATATTTATTATAAGGAAGGTTTATTTAATTTATTTGTTTCATATATTCATTAATATTTAATTTAAATGGTTTTATGGAAGTACCATTAAAATTTGAACACATTTATAACATATTAAAAATACTTTTTTTTTCTAAAAATAATGTGTGATATAAGTAATAAAGTTTCAAATTACATGATTATAAATTATATACAGCATCTGATATGTTATTATATTAATATAGTTATAAAGTAAATATAGCTCTTTTACTTCCTCGTATGTAATATTTTCGTAAATTATATAAATGAAAATAATTCAATGTTTTATTTTTTAAAAAATCTGCATAAAAGTAATTTATTTCGAATGCATATATAAAATAATAGCTTCTAGTTATCTTTATAATTTCGTTAGTTATGGCAAAATATTTTTTTTAAAAAATAGTATCTTTTTCTTTTTATTTCAAATCTTAAATAAAATTTCACGAAAGAAACTTCGACAGAAATTTCTTTTGTATTTTTAACAATCATCCTTTTCACAATAGTTTTCTGAAAGTGAAAACTCAATTAATTTATTTTCAAGACCAAAATATGTTTTATTCACCCTTTGAAAAGAGAAACAATTTTCTACTTACTTTTAAAAACATCCCGACATTCTTTTTCAATTCTTTATATATATATATATATATATATATATATATATATATATATATATATATATATATATATATATATATATATATATATATATAATATATATATATATATATATATAAATGAAGAAATATAGTATATTATACGGTCCGCTGAAAACATGATTATTTTGTTCTAAAAAACAATTCGAAATGAAAGACCTTGTCACGGTTTGGAACCAAAACATTTTGTCTTATTTTCCTCCCACCCACATCTTCACAAAATTCCTTAAAATGAAAAAAATAAAAAAGAATTTGTTCCTTTAACAACTGATTCGCACTGATATTATTTTGGTAGACATCCAAAACCAATAACAAAAACAGAAAACATTTAGGGATGAAAAGGAAAAGGAGGATAAAATGAAAAATAAAAGAAAATCGAAGAAGCTAAAGACGTTCATAAATCTCAATTTCAAAACGAGACTCAAGTTGTGAACAGCTGTCGTACAGAAAAGCCACCATGCATTCTTAAGAAGAATGAGAGAAAGTGTAAGATCATAGTTTGTAAAGAACAATTTCAACTGAAACTGTTTCAGTTATCATTTTCAATTGAGTAATGAAATTATAATGAGTTATTTATTAAAAATTAGATAAAAAAAAAAGTGTTGTAGAAAAAATGTTCATAAATTATTTCTCTTGGAAAAACACATTAATATTTTTCTACTCTCTCTTTCTTCTTTTTTATTTTAATATTAATCTTATTAGTTGGCACTCTATTTAATATTTTAATTCTTACTTTTCCCTTTACTTTTTCAGACAGCACACCGATAAACTGAGTTTCGGATAGGATATTAATAAAACAACTCCTTATTGTGTTAAGCGTCGTTACAAATTACCATCAAATTTTAATTTATACTTAAGATGATTGCGTTCGGAACTGTAATTTTAAAAAAGCGAATAAATGAATATATTTTTTTTATTATTAAGTATCAGTTGAATTAGGATAAATATATAAAATTGCTTTAAGAATAGAATTACAGTGAAAAATTATTTAAATGCTACTTTTTGGCAAAAAATGAAGTAAAAATGACATATTTTCAAAACATTCTCCTTTTGTGAAAAATGCTTCTATAAGGATAATAGTTTGCTTATATATAGTTAAGATTTCTGTACAAAGCCTGAACTTGGAGTTTTGAAATATATAATTTAAAAGTGGATTAATTCACATTTTAATTTATCAAAGTAGAGAAATTTTAACAAAAGATACCGGTTGTTTATTACGTCAATTAATAGTAACTCTGAAAATAGAGTTGACTTTTAAAAATCCTAGTTTAGAACCTGTACTGAAGTTTTAGTTATATGTAGGCAAAATATTATTATTATTGGAGCATTTTTCATAAAATGTTTTGAAAACATGGCATTCTTTCTTCATAATAACGATCTTAAATAATCTTTATTGTAATAACATTATTAAGACAACTTCATACATATATTCTAGTACAACTGACTCTAAAGGTAAAAAAATTATTTTACGCTTTCTCAAAATCATGTGTAGCTCCTTTCCTAACGTAAACAGTCCCTTAAATGCTATCAGAATATCCTCAAAATTTTATAATAAAATCTCGATGTAATTCAAGTTTAGATGTTAGTTTAAACTCTTGTAAGTTTATAAAATATATATTTTTGTTTTAACACGAATAAAGTGTAATCAATTCTATTTGGTTTGTATAAAAAAAAGAGTTTTGACTAAAATACATACTAAGAAAATATTAAAGCAATTGGACAATCAACCTTTTTATCTTATTTAAAAAAAGAGAATAAAAAAGTTCCAGAATTGTTAAAAAAAGCTAAAATTACATGCATTTTGAAAGCAATTTTTAAAAACTCTAAAATTTCATTCTGTATTGGTGACATACAACGGAACTGGATATTATTCATTTAAATTTAATCTTTGTTTAACGTTTGCAAAATAACCTACGATTTTATTTTTTATTTATGACATCAGTTAATCCATTCATTCAACTGTGTTCATTTTATTTATTTAAAAAGAAATGTCCTAAGTCAAACTTTCCATGTTTCTTTTTTTTTATGAAAGATTTAAAATTTTATCTCTTTGCAACACATTCCAGCGGAAGGACATTATAAAGTTAACTAAAGGCATTATTTGTCTTTTAGCATGCAAAAGTGATTAGCGACATCAACCATCGTGTAAAAGCTGATTTTCTATTTTTTACATTTTGAAAGAAAACAAAAGGAGAGGAAAATTATAGTCATTACTTTAATCTTTATTACATTTAAATGATAATAGTCACGTCGTAAATTTTATAAAACATATTATCTCTGTTATCTTAGAATCTTTATCGTCTGCTTCAGAGGCTGCAAAAAAAATGGCGAAATATGAATAACGAACTTCTAAGTTCATTAATAAATGTTCCATTTATTCTTTTTTTTCCGCCAAAAAGTTTTCTTTTTATCTTATTTTAATCATTATAATCGTGGATCTGGAACATCAGCAATTAATTTCAAATAACTACTTTCAGTTGAATTTGAAGAATGTGATATAATTTATTGTTTAGAAGTTTATATTAGTAATCAAGCGCGTCACTTAAAATAATTAACGAAAAAAAGATCATTTAAAAAAATATAAGAAATCAGCGAGCCTTCAATAAAAAAAAATTCAACCAGATACTAAGAAATGATTTCGAATACCAATTATTTATATTCAGCTGCTAATTGTTTTTTAAAATGACGTTAGAATTATTAGAGAAGAAAAACGCGATAGAGAAACTTATAATGAGGATATCTTATGTGCTTGTGAATAATGACGTTTAATCAAAGACTGTTTCTTCCGATTTGAAACAGCTAAAAATTGATTGTTTATCTATAAAAATTCCTGGTTAGTTTTGCAAAAGGTTTCTGTTAAAGAAAATTTTGAGTGTTTATTACTTAAATATTACTTAGAGTTCACATTTCGTCTTTTCTTTTAATATTAATTTCTTGTAGAGTATTTTAATGCGAACAACACTAAAAATTGCTCAAACGTCATTAAAAGAATAATTGAATACTAAATCTAGAATAAATTCTTGAAAGTGCCATTTTTCCACTTTGAAGAAATTTGATACAGTAATAGTTAACAAAATATCTATCGTAAATTATGTAACAACTATATTTGATTTAATTGCTGTAATACTTCATTATACAGAAGCAGTGTTTAATTAATAATTAGTTAAAAAATGAAGAACTCTACTTAGTTACTCATATAATAGGGAAGCAAGTTAGAAACATATGTGATACATTAGATTTCTTGGGATGTAAATAAGACCAAAGTAAGGTCATTCATTGTAATACTGATTATCTTCTAAACACAAAAATAACAATAATCCAAACAGAAAATTAATGAACAAAAGTATTTAACATTTTTAATTTTTTCTTTAAAAAAAAGAATTTTATTATAAAATTAATTAAAAATGAACTTTTTATAAAATCAGCTTTTATACAAAAAGCAATTATGCTTTATAAAAATAATACACATATCATAGCTGTGTTAAATGTATAAAATAGAGGGACTTTTTTTGAAAGAAAACTTTTGATGTGTGTGTAGTTCCTAATAGCTCTTTTTTAATTAATATTTACAATTGCTTCATACGGATGTTTAACTTTATTATTGCTTTATGCCTAGCAATAAATCTTAAAAATTAAAACAAAGATATTTCCGACGAAATTTAAATTGGATTCAATAATATTATAAAAAATAGTAATTAAATTTCAGTTGAGGATTTCCTTTCTTTAAAATAAAAATATATTAAAATAACCAAGTACACAGCAAAATATTGAACTAGAAAAATATCAACAATTTACCCAATGCTAAAATGCAATTTCAGTATTGGTTGAATTATTTACATATTTTTGTATCAATATTCTTAAATACAAGAAATTTTTTAATTTTTTTAAGTTTTAATCTTGATTATTCGATTTTTTGTGAATCTGGAATTACAAAATTTGTAATAATTAACCAAAACTATCTT
>BMAV01022829.1:0-42315 GCA_019973955.1 Trichonephila inaurata madagascariensis
TTCCCCCCCTCCACCAACCTCCAGAAGACTTGTGGCTCGACGGCTTTTAGAGCGTGCTCGGAAACCCCCCGGTCCGCGGATCAAATGGTACCGGGCCATCCTTTTTCATTCAACTAAATTAAAAATTCCCTAGTTCATACACCAAATTAACAATATGTGTTCCTTTAAAATTTTTTTTTTAAAAAGGCCCCCGAAGGTAATGACATAAATCTTTTAATGTTTTAAAAGCGAAAAAAAAAAAAAGAAAAAAAAAAAACACAGCAACTATTTTCTCTTTCAGTTGCAGACATTTTCCTTTCCCCGCTGGCTCCCCCGGGGTCAAAGCATTCCTTCTCCCCACCCCATTCGGGGGGGAACCCCTTTCTCGGGGATCCTGCCCCTCTTGGAGCTCTCTTTTTTTATCCTCCGATCGTGGAATCAGATTCCTCGGGGGGTCAAAAGGGGTTGCGGGGCGGCCCCCAACCCTCAAATACACAGCTGCCGAATGCACGTGTGAATGTCTTTTCCCACAAAAGACCTATCTGTGTGAAGGGGGGTTTTTCTGCAGTAACAAAACCCAAAAAAAAGCAACGGTTTAAAACTGGTCATGAGCCACCTTCGGGTGTCATTGTCCCCGATTACCCCAGATGGAACCGTCTCATTGCAAAGAAACAAGCTCGGGATTCTCATTGATTTAACGTTCTAGTAAGTTAAAATGTTAAATCATTTTTTTTAAAATTGTAACTGTTTTTTTTGAAGGCATAATTAAATAGAATTAAATTCTTTATTAAATTATTTATATTCTTTATGTATTAAATACTTAAATACTTTTTTGCTATAAATCAAAAAAATCAAAAATAAACAATCAATGTCCCCCCCCCCGGGGGGGCCCGCGGTAAAATTATCAAACGTTGACCGGTCCGACGATAAAAAGGCTGCGGAGCACTGGCCCCCTAAAGGAAAAAAGTACCCCCCAATTTTGCCCCCCAAGGCACCCCCTTCAAAAAATTAAGTTTCAATGTTTTTCGGAAAAATTTAAAATAAGGAAAAACGGCACAAAATCCAACTAAAATTAAAAAGTATATTTTTTTCTTAAAATGTAAAATTTTTTTAAAAATATTTACTTTTTTATAATAAAATTTTTTTTCTATGAAAATACATTTAAAAAAATTTCCGGTTTTTAAATTTATTTTTATTTTATTTTAAAAAAGCTTTTAAAATTTAAAAAGTCAATGTAAAAAACGGGAAATTTAAATAATTTCCAAAAAAAGGGATGTTGGGAAAGATTCTAATTTCCTGGTAAAAATGGGGGCAAATCCCCCTTTTTTAAATAAAAAAAAGGAAAAAGACCTCTTAAAATGTACAAATTCCAAGGTGGAAACCCCCCTTTGGAAGGGAAAAAACATAACCCACCATTTAAAAGAAACAAAATTTTAAAATTTTTTTAAAAAATTTTAAAAGCTCAAAAAAAAATAAAGTTTTTAAAAACTTTTTCAAAAATTTTTTACACAAAAAATGAAAAAAAAAATAAATAAATAACAAAAAAATTTTAAAAACACTTTATCAAAGTTTTTGAATAATACTTTTAGTTATTTTAGAGAAAAAAATTTTAAAAAATTTTTAAATTTTTTTAAAAGATAAAAAAAACAAAAAAAAATGTTTTTATTTTGAAAAAATTTAAACACCACTTTTAGTATTTGTAACTGTTTTCTAATTTAGGTATATTTAAAAATTTTTTTCATTTTCTGGCCCCCGAACAGGTTTACCTTTTTTTTAAGTTTTTTTTAAAATTTGGCCTTTTTATTATCTTTCAACGGGAAAGGGAAACCTAAAAAAACTCTTTTTAATTTTTAAACGGTAACTTCATTAGAATTAAATTTTTCAATACATGTCTTGCCAAAAATGTCATTTGTTCGATCTTACTGGCATCAGGGGTGCAATCCAAAGATAGAGAATAATATTTGGCTTATTTAATTTTATGAACAATTTGTAGTTTAAAGTTCTCATGTAAAAGAGAAATTATCTCGTTCTGAATATTTTTTCTTATATAGTGTACTTTAGTTTCTTTATTTCTTAGCACTTTTTGAGCCTGTTCCTCCAATATTGGATCAAATTTAGTAACTGAATTATTTGTAAAAAATTACCATTATTGGAATTATTACCATTATTATTATTTATTACCATTACCTCGAAGGGCGAAACAATTTTGAGCAAGTAATTTTAATGTTGCTACAATGCGTTGAAGTACCTTGCAACAATAATTAGTCTCCGCAATAATAAGTCTTTGCGAGTCGCTGTCAGTTGTTTTACAGCATATATCGTTGACTAAATTCAATCCAAGATTTTGACTTTGACTATAATTCTGGGGTGTAGTTTAACCATTTACGCATAACCTTTTCACTTTTTTAAAAATTCTGGTATAATAATGTGAGCTTAACCTTCGACCGGTGTCATGATGAGGAAACTTACACTCTGTTGGCGAGGGCCTTTTTCCAAAACATCTATCGGCGTCTGACGGGATGGGTAGCCAAGTACCTGGATATTAATTAACTATCATCGTTAAAGTATTATGATATTTGGTTTTGCCTGAAGGAGATCCTATTAGAGCAGAGACACTATCGGTTCTGTTTATTTCATCTGCAACTTCTTCATGAAAGTCTAAATCAGATTCTGATTCAAAACTGTCTTCCCTTTTTTAGTGCCTTGCAAACAGTTCAGTTAACTTCCAGCTTGTCTTTTAATCTGGGCTTGTTTTCCGCATCGCTTTCTTTTATTTAGAGCACCAGATAGTTTTTTACCTACTCCCTCAGATATTCTAAAAATTAAAAAAAAAATGTACTTAAATTAAGTAGGGAAAGTATAAAGATAACTGATAGAGCGTTTTGATTTCATACAAAACTTTTTAAATTTAAACAAAAATTGACCCATTTAAATTAAAAATCGATGTGTTTTAGATTTTCCCCAAATCTTTTCGTAATTTTAAAATAAAGTATAAATAGTCATTATTTTACTTTCGTTCGAACACTACATTGATTTATGATTATAATATATCTATATAGAATTGATAACTATATGGTAGGATATTCTAATAAAGTATATTTTTCAATTTAAAAATTAGGAAAAACTAATTTATATATTTATATGTATAACTTATATTTTCAACAAATCCACATATACATCTGTACATAGCACGCACAAAATATAGAATGAATTTACATACTTTAAATCTAAGAAAAATGTTCTACTTCTACAACACCCACAGAAAAAATACTTTCCATTAATCTTATTAATATAACACTAGAAATTAATTATCTTTATAATCACTAAAATTAACACTAATAAAAATACTCAAAAAATGGACTACAATGCATCATATTTCTCAGTCAAATAAAATTCTGTCTTTTAGCTTCTTTAAAAAATGTCATTTCGAAATATTTTTCTTGTACTTAAATCTCATTTGGAAGTATATTTATAGTACTAAAATAATTTACTAAATTTATCTCTTTTTACATCAAAAAAGATGAAAACGTCCAAATAATTCACCTTTTACTGACCAAATTTACAAACTTTAAATATTCGGGAAGAATTTTTACAAAGTGCCTTTTCGATACTCCAATCAGCAATAACACAGTTACTTTTATGAATATAATTACCAAATAGTATTACTAAATTTCTCTTGATGTGTTAAAAAAAAAGAGAGAAAAAAAATTCTAAAACCACATCTGTTTCATTGATTTAACATGATGATTCAGAAAGATGGAATCAAACTTTACAATAAACAAGACAAATGAACATTTTTTTTTTAAATTCTGGGAACAGTAATGAAGGTTGTGCAATGCCTCGTTCTGGAAATGGAAGCACTCTTGTGAAAAAGATTTCGTGTCAACAAAATTCTCGATTTAATCTAAACATAAAATGTTTCAATCTCTTAACTGTAACTATAGATACATGTATACAAAATAATTTCATTGAAATTAGAATAGCCTAGTTTTCTTTTAACTCAGTAGTCCTTTCAATTATAATCGTTAATCATCTATGTGAATTTATTTATAACACAATTATATATATATATATTCTCAGTTATTATTTTATTATACTATATATATAAAGTATTTTTCAAATTCGGTCCAAATCCCGCCCCGGACATGGGTCCGGTTTGTCCGGCCCTAGAGCCGCCCCTGCTAGCCCAAAGATTCCCTAATAGGATTAGTGAGAGGACGCGTATAGATTCGTCCCAGTTCTTATATTTTGAAAAATTTTCGCATTTAGTGGTTTCTTTCAGTACTTCATAAATTAAAGAGCGTTTGATATATATATGGAAGAGTGTTTTTAGAATAATGAAAACGTATCTGATGTAAATGATTATAAAAAAACTAAACACATATTTATTATTCTGATAATAAATATTTTCGTAAAATATAAAATAATGCAATGGAATTGAAATTTTTATTTAATATCGAGAACTTTAAAAATGGCACTAAAAATAAATATTGTTTCATCCCGTAGAAAACTGGCAAGATACGATTATATTATTAAAAAATAAATTTATTTATGATTTATGAAAACAATATTGCCCTAGTTTACAAAAAAATATTAGTTTAAATCAATTATCGTTGAATAATAAATGAAACAATGTCTTACCATTGGGGTAGCAAATTAACGATTGAATAACATTTTCCTCTTTTTTCACCAGGGCAGTTTTCGCACCTTTTTTCAGTAAAATTGATTTTTTTCCTCTCCATTCTATTTTCAGATAAAAGGGAAGAGGAGAGGGTAAATCTTGTTAGCACCTTAAAGGAAAGTAAACACGTAGTTTGTGGAAAAGTTTTGAAATTTTAAATTTTTTCTCTGGGCTTAATTTGAAAATAAGTCAAAGCTTCCAAATTTCACACATCAATAAGAAAAAACGACAGTTATTGAGAAAATGTAAGGAAAAATTTTTATAAATAAATCCTCGAAAAAAGACTACTAAATAAAACACACATACACAAAATAAGACCTGCAATTTTTAAATAGATTTTTCAATCTTCGGTCAAAATATGGACAATAAGGTTTAATACAACGCATAAAAGATTTTTTATTGCGATCACTTTAATAAATTGAGAAGTTATTGAATGTTCAAGACAAATTTCGAGTGATTATTGAAAAATCGTAAAAGACAAAAAGTTTTGGCGATCTGATTTTTATAATCTTCTAAACGGATACTAAACTAAAAAAAAAATCTAAAATGGATACTTTTTTCAAGGCGTAAGCCCGATTTATCATAACTGTGAGAAAGAGTTACTGAGCGATTGGAACATTCTGTCCTCAAAAAAGTGTCGTTAAAAATTATTTTAGAAAAAACCGCAAAAATGAGGTACCATTTTGCAGAAAAAGATATATATATAGAATATTTCCGCACTAATTGTTATTATAACTATCGATTAATTTATTGATAATATTAGTATAAAGCAGCGGTTCTTAAACTTTCGGTTGCATCGGCCTGACATAAAGTATCCCCAAGATTTTAAACCTCCCTCCCTGACTCCCAATACATGGCTGAGGGATTTAAATGTAAACATTATTGTACTGGCTGGCTATGAATAAAATTTTTAAACTTTTCACGTGTTTCTACTAAACATATTTTTTTGAAAATATTACGTTGTATTAATAACTATGTAGTTGCAAACAATAAAAAAAACTAAATTAATATCCTTGATAGAAAAAAGTGTCGTTTCAGTGGGGTAATTTAGTGATTTGAAGCCTAGTGGCAGCATATCACGCTCTTCCATGCCACAGGTGTGAGGTTCCAACCCCAGACTGAGCATGGTCTACTCAGCCTTTCATCCCTTCAGAGGGTCGATAAATGAATACCAAGCTTGTTTGGGAACTTAACATTCTTTTGTATATGGTATTACAACGTTAAGGGTTACAAATGAGCACGAAACAGGATATTTTATTCAGAGCAGCGTTCGGCAAATTGCAGCTCTTCAAAATTCTGTTTTTATGTAGAATTAAAAATTATATTTTTTAAAAACCTATATTGTTCACTTTTCTAATTTATAAATATATTTATAAAAAAAATTACTTGCATTTACACGACAATTTAAATATTTGACTGGCTTTCTGACAGAATATATTTTTAAACATGTATTTGATTTATCTTTTCATTTTGCAGTTATATATTTGTATCTAGCATTGTGAATGTGGTACTTAATTTCATGTATCTTATTCTGTACTGTTACAGTCAGTTTTATTATGTGTTGAACCTTGAAGGGTTCGAAGCTGGTGTGTGCATTAAATCATGAAAACTGATATGTTTTTTCTTATTTTCTTCAGTAACTTTCTTTCCATACTGAGTGGGTAACAATTTCTGGAAGACAGTGAGCCACAGGAAATGTTTTATTTTAATTTTGAAATTTGAAGTTTAAAATAAACGCTTGTAATCTCTACCATCAACAGAATCGTTTTCGAAAAAATTGGCCTGCTGAAATTGGCACAATTCTATCTCTTACATTTAGCTCGTTTAAAAGAGCATCAGGTAGTTATGTTTTTAATTTCGAATAAATTTGTATTTTTTAAGATTCAAAATTTTTTCAAATTCAGAAGTACCTTCCGTAAGGTACACCTCCGAATAAGGCACAATTAATATTCCTACCGGTCTCTTTGAATATGGACCTTATGTATTTACCTCTTATTAATGGACATTCTATTTAAGTGACACTTAAAAAAGTTTCTTGTTTCTTTTTTGTAAAATTTTAAGGTTTTAAAGACAAGTTTGTGTTTCTCTTTAAATAAGTTAAATATAGTGCTGTACTAATAAATCAATGTAATTTAACAGAGGAAAGGAAAAGAGAAATAAAAAATTCCAACATTGTCTGTTCCACACTATGATTTAAAGACAAAACAAAATATGTAATAAGGCGATTGCAACTCGTGGGGATGCGTTTTCTTTGGGTTTAAAGGGAAAAAATGCTGGCTTAGGTGGACACAATGCACAGGATTTCAAAAATATCCGTACAACGGAAAATTTTCATCAAATTTCTGTAAGTACAAGATTTTATTGCTCGTTTCAAACATTTATACATTAATTAACTTTTTCTATTAAGAATTCGCCTAAAACACATGCATTTCCACGCGTTCTCAGAATCCCTATCTTATCAGTACGGAGATAAAAGTCCTCATATAATCCCTTATCAGTTAAAATGAGGGTTGTGTGAGTGAAATTTACATCCCCTTTCTCTCGTGCTCTTTCTGGCCCAAAACATTCATATGAATCAATTTTATGAGCATGAAGACGATTCCTCAGCAGGAAAAAAAAAACCCAGAGTTTGAAAATTCCAGCCGTAGAGAAGTTTGGACACAATCAAGGGACCTTCCCTTGGAATCTGAGATAAATGTAGCTGCATATAGTGGTCAATGATGTCTTAAGATTTTTGAGACCCTATACCCCATCTGCGACCCTTAAAGTAGACAGTATATAGCTGCGCTGTCGAATACTCTTACAAAGGGTAATACGTAACAAATAAATGTGTGTCTCACAAAGCTAGGTACAAATTGACTGCCGCCTTTTGACCGAATGAGTAATGATGGTAGATGTAGACCTAAACACGGGGATATGACTTAATAATTACCACTGTTGACGGCATATAGTTCGAAATTCCAAGTTTTTTGTATAATATGCCCGGGAATAACATTTGTCGGTTAAAATTATTCGAATCATGATCTTATTGTGACCAAGTCGAAAACAGTACAAAGCCTTGCACCCATGCCTTAGGACAGGGATGGCGAACCAGGGGCACGCGTGCCATTGATGGTACGCGACATAATATTTTGGGTACGCCAGCGATGAAAATAGTTTGCATTTTATTTCAAAATAACAAAGTTCACTATGAAGTATTACGAACCAACGCATCAGATTGGTCGCGGGGAGCACACTCGTTTGTTATTGTCTTGTTTTAGTTACGTCGTGGACTACAGTTGCATATGATGCAAAGTTCGTCTACGTCTTCATTGACACAAATGTATTTTAAAGTTGATTTTTAACATGGCTGGTTTAGCCAAAGAACGAAAAGTGCAAGATAGTAAGTGTAACAGAGAATTTCAAATTTGAGGTGAATCTACAGAAATATTTCACTATTCGTAAAGGTGACAAAGCGGTTTGTGTTTTTTGTTCTGCAATAGTGGTATGCAGGACATCGTCTGTGAAACGGCATTTTGAAACAAATCACAAATCCTCTTGTCAAAAAAAGTGAACCACAGCAAAATATGCTAATAATATAAGTTATTTATACCATCTAATCTGCAACAACAGAAGTCACATTAATGTTTACTTTAATTTGAATTGCACGTATAACTAAAACACTTACAACTATACAGCGAAAAGGTATTTTTTCGTATTAAAAATTATTTGACACTTCTTTAGAAAAAAATGGCACGTTGATCAATGAAGGTTCGCCACTCCTGCCTTAGGATGTCCCTGATTGTAAAGTATTTCAAACAACTATGTTCCAAAAGGATCTTAATTTGTGTGACAAAAAATGAGGAGAGAGCGAGGACTTGCTGAACCCTGTACCTGAAAATGTTATCGTTTTGAACACTTCATGTTGATTTTACTGCACCATTTCCTTCAATGAATAATAACTATAATCACATTTTGACTGTTGTTGATGTATTCATAAATTCATCTAGATTTACCCAGTAAAGTCTGCATCCATCCAAGATGTATTGCACACAGAAGAGGCTACAAACAAGCCATCCTTGGAATAATCTCTCAGGTAGGTGCGCATGGATAAAGAGAGCATTTTTTATATTATTTTTACACGCTTTCAAAAACACAAAAGAATAAAAAAAAAACATGATCTTTTTTAGTTATTTTCAAATACTTTTTAAGGAAAGAAAAGTTATATTTATACCTTTAAAAACACTCTTTGAATTATTTCAAGAATACTTTAAAAAATATGTAAGTTTTGGTGTTAATTTTAAATTTGTTTCATTATTTGAACAATTTCTTCCAAGACTAACATTAAATAATTATAGTTAAAAAAGATAAGTGTTTTTCACAAAGAAAGCGTTATAATGATTTCTACAGATTGAAATTTAATTTGAAAATAATTGTAATTGAAACATAGTTAATAGAGTAAAATTCAATACACGAAAAGATATCAGAAGAGAGAGTTTACAAGAAAATAGATTAGTGTTTTGCTTAGCAGTTAAAGAGAGAAAAAAAATCACCAGTAGTAAAAATGTACAAAATATTTATTTTTCGCATTCCATAAGTATATATAAATAAATGTATTCTTACAAATATCACAAAATGCAATCACTGATTACATTTACAGAGTACATTTCGTTTCCAAGACAAAATATGTAAGGAAATGCTTATATAATGTACAAAATATATGAATTAATGAATCTCAATTAATTTAATACAACATTCTCCATGTGATACTGATAAAAGATGAATTCTGTCCCACCGCTAATGAAATATATACATATAATAATTAAAATTCATGAATTTTGAATAAAATGAGGAAGTAAACTGACTAATGAGTGAAACAATGATACAAAAAGAATCCAACAAAGTTATTGAAAAATAAAGAATGTTAAGCAAGAAATTCTCATTTCAGGGACATGCTTCACATTGAAATTGGGACCCACGGTAGACGAGAGGCGATGGTCGTGAGCTCGTGGCTGGCTCTGTTGAGTCCTGGGTTCGGAACCCAGTGCCACTGAAGATCCGCCGTGTAGAGGCGCTGATGCACGTTAAATCTGTCAAGGTTCAAAGTCCTGCTGGCGTCGTTCTTGTCATTTGATCCTGGTTTAAAATTACGAGGTCCATCACCAACAGCTCTCGTGTTGCTTCACAGCGTGATGTAAATCGAAAGGCCTTATCACACGTACAATTTTGGAGCAATTTTCCAACCAATTCCGAACAATTCTACCTAGTTGCCTTAGCAACGGCTCAGAACAATTTTTTCCCAGTGAGCTGAAAAAGTTGTTCCAGATAAAAGTTGCTTGAAATTCCAGCGAATGGGGTTCTTCGGCGCCCTACGTCAGAAACAAGATGGCAGCTTCAGTTTCGTCAAACGAATCAGATATGGCGTATAATATTTTAACGGCGCATAATATTTTAAACAGAATGATGCTCCATTTATGTTTACGCCCATCAACAAAAGCGAGAGCGAAATAAAAGAAGTAATATTGGATGGTCATTTTCCGAAGCAGAAAAATCGGAGAGTAATTTTCAATGTGGATATAGAGCTAGGCTGACGTCAGAGCATGCCGTTTTATTTACGGCAACCCTTCCCCCTCAGCTGGATGAAAAATTGTACTAAACGGTTGCTTCAAATATGCGTGAGCGATAGGGCCTTAAATCAAATAAACTTATTTAAATAGGTTCAATGCGAGTCTTGGTGCCACTCAGTGATGCAACGGAGAATATTCCATAATAAATGGCATCAATGCAGTGCCAATTCAAGCTCATTTTGGGCCCTGAGCGCATAAGATCTACATGCCCCTTTGGCAGTGGAGGATCGAAATTGATAACCAGAAAATCTGGTTAAGCCCAACTTATAAGGGGCCCCTGGGCACCCGCCTCAAGCGCCCAAAGGATAAACCGGCTCTGCATCAACACGAGATACAAATTAAACCGACCACTGTGAAAATCATTCAAAGAACAATACTGGATATATATATGTACAATATATGTAAACACAATATTGTAAAAGTACTAATTAAAGTTATTAAAATACATTTAATTTTTATCTTTATATAATCTGAGTTTATACTATTCAATAAACTATAATTTTTTAATTAATAAAAATTACTTTTTATGCTATTAGTAATCTTTAAGATAATAAAATTAATTTATGTTCTTATTTTATATTTGCATTCAAATGGCAATTTCAATACTTTTGGGTAGTCGTTTGCCGAAAAGGATTGAAATCATTATAATTTTTGATCCACAATGAGATATTATGAATAATTTTGTTCCATTTAATAATTTATCTACTCTCATTATTTATTATTAGATCAATTCGAATCATTATTCGAACAGATTCTTCAATAAGATCTGTTCCAATTTCTTCCCATATTTTTTACTGGACGATCTGAAGCACGAAATCTTTTCTGTAACGAACGAAAGCCTCATCAATCCTTAAGGTTATCGAATATTTCACACTCCTTTTAGTTAGAAAACTAAACTAAATATAAAATTGACCAATAAAAATTGTTGACATGCTCCTAGCTTGTCTAGGTTCTTACGCTGCTGCCTTGTGGATGATGCAGCCTTCTTTTAGCAACAAACACCATTTCTCATGTAAATATTCAATCTACGAAAAAGAGTCAAGGCAATACTGGATATGATCATTCACTTCAGCTATTCTTTCTTGTAGTCTGTTGGAAATTTCTTCTACTTTCTCAATTGGAACAAAGAGAGGTTCTAGTTGTTGAACCAAGTCCAACAGGATTCGTCCAGCATGTTTAGTTTTGTGCAGCCATCGAACTCTCTCTACGGTAGATCTTCTGAAGAGACAAGTGGAGTTGAGCATCTGTTGGTGGAAGGCCAGGAACCGTCCATCCTGTCCAGCAGGACCATACAAGAGGGAGTAACTGTCCAAAAGGCCACTTTCATTGTCGATGAGCCACAAGGCACCATCTGTCTTAGAGCGCACAAGATTGTGAATTGTTTCCTGCAGAATGGAAGGTTTCTTTTCCTTATCCGCTGCATCCTGCATACTGGCAACCCTAAAAATAGAATGAATTTAGAAATGAATTTGATTAACATTAGGTATTAAGAAAATATCGCAAGTACTTTTTTTCAAATAAGATATAAATTCGAGTTACAAATCTTGGAATTTTTCCAAGAATAAATGACTTTATTCCTAAGATAGATTTTTTAAAATCTCCCTTTCCTTATTTTATTTTATTTGCATTCAGTTGGCTCAGCCCAAAATAATTTTCAACCCAAGGAAAAGTTGATTATTTTTTAGTTTAAAATTTTCTTCGAATTCTTAATCGCTCCACCTAATAATGGTATAGCACACACACAATTGTTACTGAATGAGAGAGCGGATTTTCATTTTTGAAAAACCTTTATTCTATTTCTCTGCAAACTTTTAATTTTTAATGTAAAATATATTTTGATGATGTAACACATTTTACTTTAAAATAATTATGCAAAATACTATGCCCCGCAAAGAGGCAATCTTTACGATTACTTAAAAGAGAGAATTTGTATTAAAAAGGGAATTGTATATGTTGGGATATATCAATTTGATATTAGAGTTTGCTAAACATATAGAGTTTGCTATTAGACCTCACATGAAGGTTTGGAGTATTATTAACTACAATTATTGTGATTTCACTGGTAAGTGCCAAAATTTATTAAGAATAAAATTTTGGGCCAAGTGAATGTGCGACTACATAAGTTTTGGTATAACATACGGATGTACGTTGCTACTGCCTTTAGCGCGCACTTTGCACATAGATAACGTGAAATCCTTCATTTCATAGAAATGCTCGTTACCTTCAGCTGACTTTTGAGTGATATGTACATTTGGATAAGTTTTGCAATCTCAGGTGAAAGTAAATAATTATTGTATGTACAGAATGATATAATAGCCTGAACTGAGTAATTTGTTTATTTTATTTGATCATTTCAAGCAGTATTCTAATAATTAATCTTCGTGCATTAAAATTAAACTGAATTAATTTTAACGTATACTTCACTTTCACCTTCTAATTTATATTATATTTAATTCTTTCACCAAACAATAAAAAATACGAAGCACACGCAAATTTTCATCCGTATTCAGTGGGGGCATTTTGGAAAAAAGACCACTTAAACACTACTTTTGTCTGTGTTACAGATACTTTAAAGTTTCAGAATGAAATTTAGAGCTCCTTTAGAAGATTCGACATTAAAATAATTATATTTCATCTGTAATCCTTGATGATTAAAATTAAACATATTCGAAGAAATATTTAAAATTAATACGTGTAACCACCCTTTACTTAGATTCCTCCCATATTAACAGCAGAAAGACTTTCACGCCCATTAGCGTATAGAACAATATTCAGTGATAGCCAAGCTTCGATACTGAAAGGATCCATTTAATTTTGATCTAACTGTTCTGTCTTCTAGTTATGTATGTAAATGCATCTTTTGTTTAATAAGCGTGTTTTAATTAACAATATTTAATGCGAATAATTTGAATTTGTATAAATAAGCCTAAACATTAGAAATGTAAAAGTAAAAGAATAAGCACAAAGTAAATAAGTTATAATAAAACAAAGATGACAATGAAAAAGAATTGTTTCTTACCTATCATAATTTCCTGTAATGTAGTCAAAAATAATCAAATCACTCCACTGAAGAAGCTCTACTAATTTTTTCACCGGTAATGTCAGAAGCTGCCCACAATTCGATGAAAGGATTTCATTGTGCGCCAGTGAAGACAACAATAGAGTTGGCAGTTTGTCCCTAAATAGAGAATAAGTAGTATACATTTTAATTATTCATTGGATACATACAAACACTTAGTATATAACTATTTAGTTTAAATAATTGTATTTTATGATATTCTTTGTTTCTGTGAGGAAGATATGAAAAATTAGCGTTGTAAGCCATGCTGGTTTATTCATTGGGCGCTTGGGGCTGCCCCGCAGGGCTCCAGATAAGCTGGCTTTACCAGATTTTTTGATTATAAACTTCGATCCGCGCCAGTGCCAAGGCGGCCTGTAGATCTCCTGCGCTCAAGGCCCGAAATGAGCTTAAACCGGCACTGGCTGTAAGGATTATTTTTTTTTTCTTGTGGATGTCTTCATATTTTCCAGTTTTTTGTTTGATAAGGAGTGTTTTAAGAATGAATATTGTGAAAACAAGTAACATAAAAAAAAATTTTAAGTCAATTCCTACTTAGGTCAACAAAGAAAAATTTCATTTTTTAGCTACTTTTTATTAAATAGTTACGATTAATATAAATATGTATATACATAAGACAGAATCACAACATTAAGAGGTAATTAGTTTTTTTAATCATCATTAAAGTATCGTATTGTCATCAAAAACAATCGTGCATATAAAATTTCACTTCAACCGAATGCTTTAAAACGTGAGAAAAAAAATCTGTTAAAAGTTTTTACCCAAGTCGCTAAAAATGAAACCAACATGGCCGTATCTGTAATTCTTTAAATAATTAGTTTCAGTCAATTAATTTTAGTTCATTATAATTAAATTATCGTATATTTAACCAAAACAATAGTGTACAGAAAATTTCAGTTCAATTGAGCGCTTTAAAATGTATTTTATTAACGACTGAAAATTTCACAAAGATAAATATTTAGAGAGTGTGAGCTAATAGTAGGAATTGAAAAAGAATCAAATTTAATAAATCAACAAAATAGAATAATCGAGTTTTGAACAGTAGGAATTTTCATTATGTTTGGTAAAGAGTTTGCCAATTAATTCCCAAAAAAATATTACTAGACCCTTGTAATAACGTATAAAATTGAATGCATATAGATGGCTTCTCAATAAAATTTGATTGATATAAAATGAACTAGTACTTGCAAAAATTTAAGCCAAAAAAAGAAATGTACTTTATATGCGTGGTATCAAAAAGAAGTATTTTTAAAATTAATGAGAACTGACTAAATTTGGAATAATAAAATAACAAAAAATAGCATGCTATAAAAATGTTTTTTCCCTACCTTCAAAACTGGGGGGAGGGGTAGGGAGAGAATCGAGTTAAAACGGAATATTATTTCTGTAAATATCTGGGGTTTTTTTTTACTTTCAAACTTATATTAAGATTATGTTTATTGATAAAAAGCAAATGCTCCTACTTAAAAGAATTGATTGGTAAAATAGTGGATATATTTTTTCAAAAGCTAGCTAAAATGAAATGGTTCATATTAAGATTTTTCCCTTACGAATTCACAGAAGAGAAAGTTGGGAAAATGAAGTAAAAATAAGTTTAAATGGAGAAAATGTAAAATATGCATACATTTTTAAAACAATTTGTTCTATTTATATCAACTATTTTAATGAAAAGTAAGTTTTACATTACTTATATTAAAATAATAGTTTTCTAACAGTGAAAAACAGGAAATATTTTATTCTTTTCAGTAGTAAAAAAAGATTAAAAATGATGCAAAGAAATAAAATAATTATCTATATAGTTAATTTTTTTTTTTATTACTTTCCTTTTTTTAAAGCGAAATACTGAATGCATTGCATAAATATTAGAATAAAATATATCTGAATAGAAAAAATTGTTTTTTTTTTCTTTTTTAAAATGAGAGAAAAAAAAAGTTAATATGAAGTAAAGGTTTTTTTCCTCCCATATCATTCTTGATTAAGAATTTCTGGCTCAAGACTACACATTAAACACATTCAAATCTTCTGTTCTAATTTCCTTCTCAAGAATTTATCAGGCATCGCCCATATTAAACATGAAACCAATGAAGAAAATCTAATGTATATTTTAATCGAATGCGCAATTCATAATTTAAAATTTAATGTAATTTAGATAAACCTGATTGTATAATTCATGACCAATAATTTATTTTCCCTTTTGCATAACATGACTTTCAATTTCTCATTTATATTTGAATGCGAAGATAGATAGTTTGACAAAACCACCCAACACTCAGCCTTTTTCTTCTGCTTTTTTTTATAAAGCGCGAGAAGTGCAATTTTCTTTTTTCTTTCAGGAGTTGCCACCAAGTTTAACATCAACTTTTTCCTGTATTAAGAGTGACGCTAGAAAGCGGTATATCAATGAAAATATTAAATGCCTATATATATATATATGTGTGTGTGTACTTCCACTTAAAGTTTAGAAAATGTTTTGAATGTTTAATTTTGTTCAAACTTCAAAAACGTTTATCGTTTTCTATGTTGTTAAAACTGGGATATAATAAAATGGCAAACGATTTCCTCCGTAAAAAAAAAAAAAAAAATCTTTTTGTGAAGTTTTGCGCGAAATAAGTCGACGAATTTAGATTTGCTTGAAGTAGAATTATTTTTAAAATATTTTTTAATCCTCGTTTTCAGAACCTGAAATTTTAATGATCTCATTAAATTAAGCGATAAAATGTCAAAATAGATTTTCAGTCTCAAGAATGATTTTTTAATCATAATAAATAATCATCTCACTATGTTTATTTTTTTTTCTCAATTTCAATTATACAGAACATTATAGTCATTGCTATGTTTACCTCTCTAGGTTTTCAATCCATTGTATCAGAGCTACAGTGGTATTAGTTTCCCATTTGGAAGATAGAAGATTTTTCTTTACACTTTCTTTGCTCCATTGTCCTTTGAAATCTTTCTTAACCGCCGATAAAGCTACCACAGGAACATTGGTGATACCCAAAAGTCGAGCTAAATAGAAGGATAGTACTTCACCTATAAAATACAAAAGTACAATTGTAGTAAATTCCTCGAAGGGGTGTAATATCGGCATAATACAGAAAAAAATCCACCAGATTCAGCATTCATTTATGATGAATTTGAAATTTCTTTTATTGAAATTATTTATTTTGGCCCAATCTCCATTTTTTCATTTTAGTCAAAAATGGAGCAGGACAGTTTCCTTGCGATTGATAGATTTTTATTTCACTCTAAATTGTTAATTTAAATGATTTGAAATTCATATACTTTTATTTTATCGCGCTTTTTTGGAACTTGAAATTCGAAGCAGTGATGTTTTTGCTAAAGTAATTTATGAAAATAAAAGAAAAAAAATGCTCTACTGCAACTTAAAGGCGTAAGCAACATCTGAAAACATCAGTACATTAGTTCAAATTATAGTGCGCTCGTATTAATAATGCTGACTGAGACTTACAGGGGTGTCCAACCCAAATGACCTTGCGGGCCACTTAGGAAAAACATTATAATCTTGCTGGTCGCACATTCAAATATGTACCTTTATATCAGATTTGGAAACTAAAAAAACCTTTATTGGAGTGAAAATTTAAAACAGAATGAATTATTATTATTGTTTTCATTATTTTTCATGTATACAGACATAGATACTATAGTAATGTTTTTATAATATAATAATGCAATAATCAAATAATGTTTAAAATATTACAGTTGCCAATTTCTTGAAAATTACTGTGTTCCTATTGAATTGATCTTTCGTTAGTCATTGTTGAAATTTAATAGTGCTGTCATTCGCAAACGATTAAGAATACACATAGTCCTTTATCTTTACCGTCCTGAATATTTTTTTTAAACTTTAAAAAACATCTCTGACTGCTTCTTGCTTTTTGGGCACTCCAAATAGAAAAAGAGAAGGAGAAACGAAAGTCCCTTACACAGAGAATCGTGTACCATCCATAGTAAGGGATATGCATAATGCACAATTCGAAATTTATCAAAAAAGTAATTTACTATAGTAAAATCAAATGTAACTGTTTGATAAAATATAAATCTATTTTAATCTTCTATCTATGTTTTCTATTATCAAAAAAAATTTATTTTAAAACAAGAACAGGTAACAGGCAAATACATTGTAGATAGATATATATGTATAAATTTCCCCTCAAATAAATTTCAAAATGAAATAAAAATCTGATATTTAAAAATTTTTAAAAAAAGAGTCGGCGGGCCCCGCATGCGGCCCGCGTATTGGACATCCCTGATTTAGACGATTATAATAACACGGTCTTATAAATGTGAACAATTGATCGATAGATTGTTCAGTTACGTCGCATTCTACAGCAACACACAAACTATTGGTGGCGGTTCTCGTAATTTTGATACACGGTTAAGAGGTGCAGGCTATATCTAAGCGGGTACCCTACTCCCCAAACTTCCACAATATACCAACGTGAGGACTTTGAGTCAAGTCAGATTTAACGCGTATCCACTTCTTCACAAGGCGGGAATTCACATGATTCAACAGAAACAGCACCACCCACAAGTTCCATGACCAGTCGGATACTACAGCCACTTAAACGCATCCATTAATCAAATTTATATAAAATAGTACCACAAAACGCTTAAAATGATGCTATAATTAATTCTAAAATGCTTCCAGATTCGAATTCTTATCGCAGTCGGCAAGTAAAGGCGAATGTGCATGCATGGTCAAATCTTGTTCACCGCTATGCTATTCCACAAATGCGTATTAAATTGGAAAAAGAAACGAGAAATTTTTTTTTGATATGATGATAAATTCAATATCACACATATTTAATGTCTCCATGTTCTTTTACACCGATTGTATGAAACGATATATGAGTAGAAGCTCCTTAAGATAAAAGATGTCACTTAAGGATACATCCCAAATTGTCTTGATTTAAACAGGGGCGTAGCTACCACCGTATCAACGATACGGGGTCTCCAAAATGTATAAGAAAAAAACGTAAAATGTTGAGAATCCATCAAAAAGGGTCCCCAAAGAATGTTGATACAGTGTCCACTCATGATTAGCTACGCCAGTGGATTTAAATGCAATATTTATATAAGCCTTAAAGAAATACTTGGACAATTGAACTTAATTGTAATAGAGTAGCTGATTTCGAAAAAAAAAAATAAATTTCTGCATCTATCGTAAAATCATTGTTTGAAAAAATATTTTTTAAAAAAAGTTAAGTTGGTGTAAATACACTGAAAGGTTAGGAAACTGGTACATCCTTCTAATATCGTGTGTAACTTTTCGAGTACTCCGAACTACCGCACGACGAGACTGATTGATTGATTGCTTATTGACGTCGCACGTCGAGGGCTATTGGGAACGTACCTCATATTTCTAAGTGACCCTTTAGCGACAAAATGTAACTAATCAACATTACAATTAACATTATTTTCACTGGAGTACTTGTATTGGTTTTTCTGACCTTCTGTTTGATTTGCATTCTCTTAGGTATATTGCAGTACTCACCTTGTACCAGATACTGATGTGGAGCCCTGTATCGAGCACAGGCTTTGGTGTTATCATCGAAAACTACAAACTGATTCTTGGGTCTTCCGCAACGGTTCCAAGTGGGAGCCTCCACCCGCTTCACCCGCGAAGCGCGTAGCTTCACAAGGGCAGCTTGAACTTCGGAGTCATCCAACCCTTTAAAAATAATTGAAAAGTATTATTATTTACAAATACTATTACTTCTTTTTATCATTCAAGATTAATTGGTAATAGCTTTAAAAGCCTGAAACCTCAAAACATTATTTTAAATACAAAAATGATTCTATATTCTGATCACGTATATGACAATCATACACAGAGTACAGGAAATACGTGCTAAAAGCTAATTTCGATTTGAATATTATTTTTTTGCCTGCTCAAAATGTGTAACCTTTTTTGTATATTTAAGTGGAATGCTAGAACTCTTTCAATTTCATATGTTAAATTTTTTTAAAATTATTTATAATCAGATATGATAAAAGAAGCATTTAAAATGTAACAATGGATGCATTTATTGTTATCGTCTATTGGCATCGTCCCACTAATAGCGGTGGAGTTAAAAATGAACTCGAAGTGATAAATTTTGGATCATTTTTCTATCTGAATAAATTACTGAATTAACAATCCTAAGCATACATGAAATAGTCTTTAACATGTGCATTTTTGTATATAAACAAGAGGGGGGGGGGATAAGCAAACAGCACATTTTTAGATTTTGGAAGTGTTAATTACTGTGAATAACCTGTTTTAATGTTGTAAAATTTTGATTTTGATGTAAAATGCTATCATGTGTTGCAATACGTAAAATATATTCCACACTTATAGTTTTCTCCCAGGAATAATAATAATAAACTTTTGCTTTGGTTTTCTTTATTTCATACTAGCTGGTATACCCGTTCTTCGCTCGGGTAAATTGAAAGAAAGAAAGAAGAAAAAAAAAAAAAAAAACAGTACAGATTGAAGGATAAAAAAGTTTTTAATGAGTTAATTTTACGTGAATTGCAAATTTAAAAAAAAAACAACTTTTTGTATATCTTAGCTGAAAAAAAAACATATTTGTTAAATTTTAAGTCTTTAGATCTAATAGCTGATAAAAGGGATTTTTAATTATTTCTGACTCCCCGTAACTCTCTTGTCAGTCGATTTTTGAAAACGCCTACCTAAACTGATCTCTGCTCAACAAAAGTAACACATTGTTACAAATTTTGTGTAGTGAACGCTTAAAATAATGTAAATAATTTATATATCTGGAAGTATAATACATTAATATTACTTTCTGTTGTACACATTTTATGTTAAAATCTTGCCACCATCTCTCCCTTCGAAATCTAGTTTTATTATGAAACAAAACAAATAGTGATTACACTGATGAACGGAATAAATTAAAAGCGAGTGCGCACTGAGACATGGCGTAGACAAAACAAATGGGAAAGTTTTGCTTCTCACAAAAGAGATAGATATATGCTGTCACGGGCTTTTTTGCAGATGACAGATTTTTTCCTACTTTCTTGACAATTATCATTATATTTTGGAAACTTCACATAATATCTTTATAAATTATAGCCTATGTGTTATCCTGATGTATAAGCTATATTATTGTAAAGTTTCATTAAAATCCATTCAGTTGTTTTTCCGTGAAAGAGTAACAAACATCCATACAAACTTACGCGTTTATTATATTAGTAAGGATCTACGCGCTTATAATATTAGTGTAAGGATCTAAATCTCTCTCGTTTGTAGAAGGCTATCTCTAAACATCTCATTATCAATCGTAAGTTACGATTCAAACTTTTTTATTATACAAAAGTTTTCACCAAGAATTCTACAGAATTGGCTAAATTCATATGACGTCATAGTTACATGATAATGACAAGCACGTGTTTCTAGCCAATTAGTTCATAAATTCCTGTGACCTCATAATAATTCGATAAATGCAATCATGTGTTTCCAGGTAATCAGTTTGTTGTTGCCAACTTTTACTCTTTGAAGAAACTTTCTTTTAAAAAGCACGTATTCATCGACAATAATAACGCATAGAAGAAGGCAAATTTAAAAGTACGCGAATTAAAAAAGATTTTTTTCAATTTTAAAATCTTTTGATGAATTTTTTTTTATTAATAGATTTGAGCATTTTTACCAAATTATGAAATTTAAAATTTTATCTAAATTTTACAAATAGAACAACAAATACGTTAGTTTAATGTCAGTTTTGAATTAAGTCGTGAACACGTGTTTGCCTTTATCATGTGACCCTCATGAATTGAACTCTTTCGATGAATCAGAACAATATGCCAGTGTTTAACTAATTCGAGTTCAATCCCAGCTCCAATGGCTCGGAAATCGTAGTCTAAATCATTTAGTCATTGAACTAAACATTGAGAAAATGACTAAAACGGTTCTATTATTCCTCAAGCCCATGCACACAAAATCTTGAAATATGAAACTTTTCCCCCGTAGGGAGATATTTCTTCCGCGCACCAGAAGCCACAAATGCGATATTCATATCTCAATTGCCAACTGCCATCTTGTCGAAATAAATAAGGCTTACACGACAGACTTAAAATACTTTCTCATTAGTATCAATCCAAAAAATCAAAACTGCGAAACAAGCAATGTAAGCACTGCAGGTGTCACTGTCCCTCTTCGTTAATCAAAATGAAAATCCACTCGCACACCTGTTTCTAGACACTCCCATTCTCTCCAGGCATGGAAACGTAATATGTTTTCTGGATTTAATAGCGTCACGTATTAAGACACATTCTCTGAGTAAATCAATCCCAATCTTTTAATTCCCCGTCTCTTGTTTCTCGCATTGTGTCCAGGTACCGTCTACAGACCGGATGTATAAAGTGGCGCTTCGAATACTAATGGGATGTTTTAGAAAAAAATATTTCTCGTTTTTCACTAATTTTTTAGCAGTTATACATGTTTCAATTGTTGTTGTTGCATTCAAAGAAAAGATTTAATTCATGACCCGTATGTGATACATGTATAATTAGTCAGTTTTAAGCGAAAAAAGAAGTGTGGAATGAACTGTGCAACAATATAAAATGATGAACTTGATTAGCCCTAAAATCTTTGGAATGTTTTGGATCAAGGATTCTCAACAGGGTGCATGGGTCTGCGGAAGTTTAAAAAGATTTTATCGTATTCTAGGGGTTCTACTGGAGGGGGGTATCTTTTATATTTAAAACTTTATTTTAAGGCTGTGTTTAAGTGTAACGTTTATAAATAGGACCCTATTTTTTAAAAAAAATTCAGATTTAAAAGTACTCTAATGTTTATATTACATTCTGGCTTAGATATCCTATAAGAGAACAGTATATTTATTCATACTATTCATTTTTAAATGTGTTGATCAATTATTTTTAATATAAAATGTGTTGATCAATTATTTTTAATATAAAATGTGTTTCGCAATTTTTTTCCTATGTCGTAATGCTACATGAACTTTGTATATTAAAATAAAAAAAATCATTATTTATGGAACATTTCTAAATTTTAAAAACGCTGTATTGTAAACAAATGTATGTATTATAGTATTGCAAATTTTTATAAACATTTTTCTTTGAATCTGTAACGGAATAATAAAAAAAAAACAAATTTAATAAACCACTTTCTTTAATTTTTAGTTCATATTCTTAGTTAAATTTTTACCTATAAGTTTTTTTGTGTGATTGTATTATGATTATTATTTATGCTGTATAGTGTACAGAAAAATATAAGGAGGTGAGTGTTAACGTAATTTTTTCCCCTTTCAAACTGGGTGGATATTAAAAGTTTGAAAATCCCTGTTTTAGATGAAGGTAGCGAGGCTCTAGTTGATTTAACGAAATATGTTCCTCTTTCATCCTTAGACTCCTCATTTGAACGCATTTCACTTTTTAAAAATACATATATTAAGCGACTAAAGATTAATTAAAAAAAATTAATTTGCAGTTATCTTTTAAGAGGAATTGACATGCTTTTCTTAATTCCAGTATTAGGTCGATTTTTTTTTTTTTTTACTATTAACGCAATACAGAGATAAAATGCATAAAAATTTTTTATGTATTTATTTTCTGTTATTTAAACATAAAATAAAATATGAACACTAAAACAAAGTTGTAAATGCATTTGGGTATTTCTAGACAAAACAATTTATGATGAACTCGAGTGTCTAAGACAATCAAATTTAAAGAAAGAAACAAATATTTTAAGGATTAAAATAATTACAAAAATGAACCGATAATATATAATTTAAATACACTTTCTTTTCCGAAAGAATCGACTGAGCATTTCACCCTTGAATGCCGATGATTGCTATTGTTTTTGGAAACTAATTGTGTATTTTTTCAGAAAGAAAAAAAAATTCACCCCTTGCATATTGAAAACATATTATGAATTTTATAAATTTTAAATTAACAAAAATTAAATAACCTTTATAATGTTAAGGCGGTTCAAAAATTACTGGCAATCCATCATGAAATATATATATATATATATATATATATATATATATATATAAATATATATATATATATATATATATATATATATATAACTCTTTAAAATAATTTACAGTATAAAAAACCCTTAATATTGAATTTTATACTGATCAAAATTAAATACGTACCTTTGGGCGAACTCTTTTCCAATTCTTCCGACCAGAATATCCGATCTTCGACAATTGGCACACCTTCAATGTTGATAAGAGTTATGTTTCTACTTGGCTTATGATCAAGATCTTTACTGGGATCCCGAGAAGTGGACGACACATTCACATAAACACCATTTTGACTAGAATAGTAAAACACTTTCCACAATCGGGAAGCCTCTTCACTGTTTTTATAAGCTTCGAACATTTGAGTGATTATACTAAAATCTACCTGACTATTTTGACGACGAGTTTCATTGTAATCAAAATCTCCGTCTTCGAATACTTTATTCTCCGGAAAATCACCATAGTATTCGAGCTCATTCTCATTCTCGTCATAAGTCTCACCGATATCATCGTCGTCATCATCTACTTCGTCCATCTCTTGGTCATCAGCAACATCGTCAACGTTAACGCGATCAACAAGACGAGTCCTGAAGAAGGCATCTGTGTTGATACTAACTTTGGCAGCGGACATGATGAAATTGGATTGAGGCTTCGGAGAGACTGCTGTTTCATCCAGGGCTTGAACCACCCTGGTTCGTTTGACATGATATGGGTGCCACTGCTGCACGGAAACTGAGACTTGGATGCATTTCTGAGGTGGGTTTAAAAATATTAGGACTGAAAGCAATGTCAGGAATGTCACACACACAGCAAGAACACGAATCAAGTGGATCTGTAAAAGAAAGTGGCATATTATTATATTAGACTCATGAATCTTTTATCAAATATAACAATGATAGTTAATATAAATAAAGCCCTGTGGCTGAGTGGTAGTGTTTCGCGCTTCCACGCCACAGGTCAGTGGTTTCAAATCCCGGCCTGGGCAAGGTTGACTTAGCCTTTCATCCCTTCAGTGGGTCGATAAATGAGTACCAAGCTTGCTTGGGAACACTGAGGGTTTTCGCTTCAGACCGTCCGCCTGATCGGAACATCTGCTCAAGCACCTCAGCGCCCAAGGTCACGAATATTGAGATGGGCACAGTAAGCCTTGGCCCTCATGGGCTGTTGCGCCACTGTGTTTAGCTTAGTTCAGTTATTATAAATTTTCTCTTTTTTCAGTTTTTGTGTTGAAATGCAATCGATATTTAAATAAATGTAAAATTGATGTGTGTGAAGACATTAATTAATTCTAATGTTTTGAAGAGATTTGACGTACCTTGTCTTTATTTCAAGTACACATTATGAGTTAATTACGTAATAATTAAATTATTTCTGCATATTTTGCACCAAAAGCAATATCTTTGCGTGCGTGTGTACTGCGTAGATAAAACCTTTCCTTTTTCATTTAGGCATTTTTTTTAATTACTAAGCAAAATTTGATTTTACGACGACACAAATAAATCAATACTTTTCAACTTGACTAACTTGCCACTTTTTTTGTAATAAAAGTTCAAAATTCTTACAGAATTGAAATTGTGTATTGGAATAATTCATTATTCTTGACTAAAATGCTCGTAAAATACATGCTCCCTCCTTACAAAAACAAATTAATAAAGAAATATAAAACAGAAAAAGGCCATTATTACACATTAATTTTTCAAACATACTTAAACCCTCTTATTTTCCTTTAAAAAAAAAATTCAGTTTATGGAATTTATATAGTTCTAGAGGGGGGAATAAATAAAACCAAAAAGTGTGCTACGACTAACGTTACGCGTATTATTGTCCTCCCCACGGTGAGTTGACAAGGATTGCACATGAGCTTGAGCTCCATTTTTTAAAACTTTGTCGCTGTGTTAATGTGAATCTCGGCAGATTTAATGCGCGTCAGTTTCTCTACACGACGGGTTTTGGAAGGACAAAACCCACACCGCTCAGTTTTTCTACACAACGGTCTTTGGAAGAAAAGGACCCAAACCTCTATCTTTCGATTTACGAATCCGATACTCAGCCATTCAAACTACTAGAACCCTTTAAGCTTTGGTTTCAAGGGCTTCAATGCACACTAAAAGTGAGAGAAAAAGGCAAGACGAAGAAATTGAAAATACCTATACAAGTTGAACTCAAGAAATACGAGTATAAGTAAATTAAAATATTAATGTTTCATTTTCTTAGAATTCATTATGAATTTCTAAATAAAAAGGCACTTTTTTTTTCTAATAAAATACAGTGAAAATGTTTGTATATCTGCATCTATTTCATAAAAATCAATGAAACATAAACATTCACAATGAAATTTAATGCGAAATTTTCACGATAATATTTTAATACAATTTTTTCAGCAAAACATTTATTGAGTTTTTGGAAAATAATTTGATATTTTTCTTTGCATTGTCTTTATTGCCAACAAATTGTTCGATGCCGTCCATTTTGTAATTCATTTCACCATTGGAATGTGCGTATAAATAATTGCGCATACTTTTCATGATGTTCCTTGTTTCGGATGACGGGGAATCAGAAATTGCATTTTTCCAGTGGCGTAAGGTACACCCCAGCATTGCGTGAGGGCCCAGGGTTCTAGGGGACTCATAGCCTGATTGCCACCAAGTACCTACCTTTTGTAAAATTCAACTTGGGGTCCAAAACCTGACTTTGCAGGGCGACCCAAATGTTCTCCATTACGCCATTGCATTATTCATTTCATTTTCGAAGTCGAAATCTGCATCAATGATACTTTTTGAGCTTTGAACAAACTCTAAAATACCTTTGTACTGCATAGATAATACTTTTCCTTTTTTCATTTAGACATTTTTTTTTTAATTATTAAGCAAAATTTGATTTTACGACGACACAAATAAATCAATACTTTTCGTCTTGACAATCTTGCCACTTCTTTGTAATAAAAAAAAAAAATGTAACATTTTTTGTAAAATTCTACATTTTAAAAATGCGAAGGCAACTACATCATTTTTGATAAATTTCGGTATCTTTTTTTTAAAAAAAAAAAAAAGAAAAAGAGAAAGAGAGACACCCCCCCCTTATAAGTAGATATATATTCCCCCCTTCATAAATAACATCCAGCAAAAAACACAAAAATATAAACATGGAACCACAATATTAACAAAAGACCAGTTTCTATAGCAATGAAAAAATATATATATATATATATATATAAAAAGTTAATATAACACTTTTTTAAGAAGTATTAAAAATGCCTTAAAGCTAATGAACATATCAAAACAAAATCTGGTTTTTTTCTTACTTTGTAAATCATCATTTTCATTTACTTCTTCGAAGAAACTGCACAATGCAACAATGAAGAAAAACTTCCTCCATCTTAACTGTCATCATCCATCTAACAGATGAAGATGCATTGACCAGAGAAGAGTCATCTCTGAAACAAAAGAAGGAAAAAAAATCCACTTATAAATATTTAAAGAAGAATTTTGCTTTTTTTTTTCTCATACCATTGTCAAATTAAAGTAAGCGTGTTCTCTCGGTGAAAGAGCAAGCATTAAGATTGAGAATGGCAATTATCTCATTTGTTCTTTTTATTAATGTCATCACCTTCGTGAGCGTTATTATTCAGTTAATGTTTTTACGCAGACGATCAGTCTTGGTTGTGTAAGAAATGTTATGAAAAACAAAATCTTTAAAAGACATTTATTGTAATTAGCTTCTTTTTGTTGTTCTTTCAGAATTTACTGTTCTGATTTGAAGAAGTTAGAACAAAGAAATAAAGTTATTAATTTTTTTAAGTATTAATGCCATGCACAATTACATTTGAAAGAAAAATTAAAGAAACTCCAGTTAAAATATTAGTTCAGCCTATAAAATACACATGAGGATTTTATTTATTTTTTTCTTTTTGGAATGCTTTGACAAGAATAATTCTAAAATTAGCGAAATGAAGACAAATTTAGAATTTCTTTTGTTGCATTAAATAATTTTAAAAAAAATTTAATCATGTACACCGGTGATCCGCAACTTCTGGTCCGCGGATCGGTACCGGTCCGTGGATCAAATGGTGTCGGGCCGCCTAAAGAACATTAAACTATTGACATTTTATTTAAAATGGTGCATTTCTCTCGGATTTGCGCAATTTTTCAAGGAAATCACATTATATTCCACGTTATATCACTTTTATTCACTTTTGGTGTAACTATATTTTATTCTGAAGGCATATTTAAATGTAACTAAATTAAAATTGTTATCTCAAAACAATCTAAAATATAAACAATCAACGCGCCCCATTCTCAGCGGGCCGCGGTAAAATTATCAAACGTTGACCGGTCCGCAGCGATAAATAGGTTGCGGAGCACTGATGTACGCGACTAACATTTTCCCTTCTAACAAAATTTAATTTGGAAACGGTATTTAGTACGTTTTGAGACTATTAAAATCCCCCTTTCAACGAGTTCGACTTAGTATATATATTTAAGTTAAAAACTGTCAACTTACAAATATCACACACAATACACAAATAAACATCACACATAGCAAAAATTCGTGAGGAAAATGAAAACAAATAAATTAATTTATTATTGCTAATTTTTAAGATACAATTGCTAAAATTTTGTTGATGCAGAGGAAAAAAAAAAACGAAAAACTTAAAAAGTAATATTGAAAAACAGAAAATAAAAATAAGATGAAGCACATTTTCGTTTTCTCATAATCAAATAGATGGCGCCAGTATCAAGTTTCCCAGAGTTCCACTTTCCCCGCCAATTTGATTGTCAACCTCTCATTTTTGATTGTATTATCTATCGTCGCTGCGTTAAAAAAGAAAATTACATTTTACAAAAGAAAAATTTTCTTAAAGTTTTAGTCAAACGTTAAAAATTCTAATCTGATGATATTTCGAGTTAAAAAAAGGAAAAAAAAAATCTTGTCTCCGTCCTATTAAAAAGTTTGAAGCCCCAAAACCAAAAAATGCATTTAATAAAAATAATAATCCAACTATTATTAGCACAAACATAAATAAATTATATTCTGTATTGCTTCCAAAAGGCTAAATTTATGACGGGCACTTGAGAAAGACAATCAATCACCTGTTCTCCATTGAATTCAAAACTAACATTAAACTAATTAGTACTTGTTATATTTGTAAAATTTAGATAAAATTTAATAATAAAATTTTTAATTGTTCAAATGTTATAGAAGGAACTTTCATCAAAGGATTCTAAAATTAAAAGAAATCTTATTTTATAAACGTATTTTTAAATCGGGTGCATTCTGTTGACTTAAGTGCGTTATTATAGTTGTCAAATATTAAGGTAACTAACTGTCCTCCTTTTACAGGTTCTGTCCTTCCTCGAAAAGTGTCCTCCTTTTCAATATTTTAAAACTGATCTGTTAATCTCTGTATTCAGAGATGAACCAAACATGTTTCCAAAATGTCGAAGAATGGTCTGAAACAAATATCACAGGAAATAACAGTTTTCAACGGTATTTTTTGACTTGGTCTCAAGTAAAGTGGGCAGATATAGAAAATTACGTGGAGTTTTTATCGAAAGAAATGCCTGATATTAAAATCGATGGCAATTGTCTGTTTGAAGTAGAATGAAGACTGAATGTACATTTAAATTCTAATAAATTAGAGCAATTGGAAAATCAACATGCTAAGATAAGAAATTGGTAAAATATGGGGGAAATCACTTAAACCATTTCAAAAATGAACACATTCCATATGAAAATGTAATTATTCTTGTTGAATTTACGTTGTGCTGCCCTGGAACTAATTCAGCAGTTGAAAGATTTTATTTTTTCAGTTGGTAATGATTTTTGTGAAGCGACTAGTGAGAAATCAAAATTGAATGTTAATATTTTAGCTACAGTGCTTACCGTAAAATTCAGTATGAAGAATATTTTTTGCCCGAACTTTCCGATACATAAGAAAATAATATGTTGACAAAAAAAATCATTCATTGGAAAAATACTCTTTTAAGATAATAGTTAAAAAGAATGTAAGCGTAATTAGCGTATTTTTGTTTGAATTAATAAAATAATAATTAATTAATAATAAATAATTAATTAAGTTGGTAATTTTTTCTTAAATTTTTCGACCTCCTTTTCATTGTAAAAAAATGGTCACCTTACAAATATGTAGTTTTTAAAAGAAAGTTTCTGCAAAAAGCAAAAGTTAGCAACCGTGAAGCTCATGAATTGACTAGCTCAAAACACACGATTGCATTTTTATGAGACTATGATGATACAGGAATTTATGAAATGATTCCCTAGAAACACGCGACTGTAGTTATCATGTGACTAATAAGTCACATGAATTTAGCCTATTCGTAATTTGACGCATTAACAAAGTTCGGTCTCCTTCATATTACATAAAGATCGAACTAAGTCATTTTCCAAAATCCACTATGTCCCCTGTGTTTCTATTATCATACAATGCCTAACATTACAATGCCTAACATTATTAAGTAGCATACATTAAAAAAAAATGGATTTTTGATAATTTTGTCAGTTATTCATTTTGTGCTAAATGTAATAATACTTTTCTCAAAAACAAATAAAATAATAGTTATATACAGAGCAGCTTTTACATAAACTCAAACTGTATCCCCCCCTCCCATTTCACTAAAAATAAATAAATAAATAATAAGATACAAAAAATTAAATGATCTTGAATTTTGTATACATGAAACTTTTATGCCTTAGAGTTCGACAGGTTTAACGTGCATCAGCCCACTCTACAAGGAAGGTGTTCAGTGACACCCGGACTCGAACCCGTGACAAGCCAGACATGAGTTCGTGACTATAACCACAGAGGCATTAGTGGTAACAACAGTTAAAGGAGGGGGGGGGGGGTGAGAAAATAGTAAGATTTTATAAAAAGACGACTATACAAAAAAGAAAAAGAGTTTGATTTCCAATGTATTAATAATTTAAAAACGATCTTAAAATTAAGATCAGAAATTGATTTCCTTTTTCAAACCGTATGTATAGTAACACAATTTAAATAAATAAATACCTGCATATTATCGATATATTGAAGTATTCCGTTCATTAAAATATGGGGAAGGGGAGGAGATGCGCTATTTTCTGTCCCATGTCATCCCCCCCCCATATTCTAAAATTAATTACATTGTGGTAAACCATACGTATTTATTTTTACTCAGTCACGTTTTAAAAACCACTAAAACTAAAAACATTCCAAAGCAACAAACAAAAAGTTAAGCGCTCAATCAAAGAAGAAAAAAAAGAAAGAAACGCGCAAACGATTGCAATTTTTAAATCTTCATCCCACAATTAAAAGTAATCGATTTATCAATAGTGGTTTCGCGCAATTGGATAGCACAGCATTCTTTTTAGTGAAAGTTAAATGAGCAAAAGATAACGTTCTTAGGCCTATCCGTCACTGTCAAGGCCGAGACTGTAATTTGTTCGAACAACTTTTCTGAAGTGGAGGGCTCGACCCCTGGCGCCACTAGTGAAATAACTTTCCAACATCATTTACTCGAGGCGTCAAACCATCTTACTTCGAAAAAATAAAATAAAATTATAAAAACGTAGGTAAAGGAATGAGAAGCCTTCGTAGAATATTTCTGGGTGGCAAGTGTTAAAACACGTTTCTGGAATCGCTTTCAACGTGTTTGCTTTTTTAACTCGTTGCCATTCACGATTTCATAAATTTCCTTTTGACACGGTTATTAATGAATTTCTTTCATAGTTTTTTTTTTCCTTTTTTTTTTGAAAAACGAAAGAAGATATTTTCGACGATGACGATAATCGTTCAAATTTTGAATTTAATCATTTACAGTAATGTAGCAGCTTGACAAAGAATTTAGAATATTTCGGAAGTGTATAAGACTTAACAATTTTTTTTTACTATAAAATTCATATTCTGTTAAAGAATTCATTATTCATTTTAATTTTATTTTTCTGTAATGGCTAATTATAAAATTAATCATCTGTTTCTAAGCAGTTCAGAATTTCTTTTGAAAAAACTAATACTTCATTGTTTCTGCTAATATAAATCGTTTAGTATTTCACGCATCTGTGTTAAGAGAAGAATTTTGATTAAGAATATATAACTAATTTTAATTTTGTTCCTGTCGGGGTTATAAATTTTATTTTAGAATAATTTGAGCGAACATTTACATTGGCATCTCTTTTTTAGTAGGTAACAATTCATCCACATAAACAGTTTAAGCAGAGGGAGTGCAGTTTAATTTTTTGTTACGGTTTGAATTTATTTGCTTTAGACGCATGTGTAAAGATAAACGATTAGAACTAAGGAAATTTAACATTTATAATTGTTTCCATTAGTATGTTTTGAGAAGGAGAATCCATTAATGTCTTCATATTACAGTTTTTTGTTAAAAATTTGAATTACCAGATAGCAAAATGTTATCAATATTTAGTGTAAAATCGATTATTTCTTTAGAACAAAATTCTAATATTCGGGTTTGTATACAAGCACACTTCATTTCAATAAACTGTAATAATATTAGTATTCGCTAACTTCTATTACAATTTTCAATAACAATTCTCTGAGGTCTGATTGCATATTATTTAAGCATTGCATTTAATATTTATAAAAATAGAGAATTGCACAAATCTAAATAAAAGAGCTAGAGCATTTCTTTTATACTTAACTAAATTATATTTCCTAATTCAGAAAAAACAAGTGTGAATGATAGATTAATATTGAAGTAAACACAATAATTTAACATAAGAAAAAGGCAAGAACTGTTTTGAAATTAAATCTGTGTAACGCTACAAGATGTTAAACTAATGGCATAGCTAGTTCTGAGGGGGCTCTGTATCAAAATTTCTTCAGGGGCCCTCTTTTAGATATGAGAAGGTAAAATTCTCAGGGTTAGTCTATTTTTTTCCTTCGATATATCCAATAATGGTTGTATACTTAACGAATAAATATAGATCATCACAAAATTTTATATATTTACGTCAACCTCAGGGTTTGAACGCGCATTTTCAGGAAGAAATTCAGTAAACACAACACAAATGAATCATTAACAAAATACAAAAGTGAATTTTAAATCATTATAATCATTAAAAACATTCTAAATATAATGATCTTAAATGTGAGTGATTCATGAAGTATTCCGGCTCTTTCACACTGAAACCGCTATTTATTCGATTAAGATAATAGGTAGTTGAAAGATCAATTAAACGTTGATTAATGAGAATGAATGATCTAACATCATTCTGTCAAATTAGGAGAGGGGAAAAAATACCATTCATTACTTCTAAAAAATCGCACAGACTCGAATATTTACAAGAGAAAAAAGACTATTAATCTTTTACATTTCCCTTTTTTCCCCTCAGATAGACGAGGAGAAAAGTTACAACACAGGTATCTCCTCCTATACCGCCCTCCTTCTAAAGTTAATATCCACTTTTTGAAGAATACAGAATGACGAGTTCCGGATAATAATGTGTTTCAGCTTAACAGTAAGGGGGAACTTTTTTTAGTCGCTGAAGATATTTTAATATTGTGATCGTTAATAGATCTTTCTAATGTATAAGAAATAACATTATACACAATTACATTTAGAGCATTTATTCTTAATATCTCATGATAATTTTTTATTGAAAGTTACATTTTCCTTAGAATATAATTTTTTTCAATGGCTTACATATTAAAGTATCCGACTACGTTCGGAACGGTGAATTTGCAAAAGCGTATAAATGGATAATATTTATGATATTTAGTGTCACTTAGATTAGAAAATGTATATAAAATTGTTTTAAGAATAGTATTACAATAAAAAATTATGTAAGTACAATATTTTGAAAAAAAATGAACATAGAATGACCCACTTTCAAAATATTTTCTTTTTGTGAAAAATGCTTCTATTATAATAATATTTTGCCTGTATATAGCTCAAACCTCTGTACAGAGGCTTAACTAGAAATTTTGAAATATATAACTTAGAAGTGGGTTTATCCATGTTTTACGACAACAGAGGGGAGAAATTTTAAAGAAAAAACGCGGATAATTAATTCAATGGGTTGTAACTCTGCGATATAGCCATCTGTCGATAGCTATGTCTTGGGGTTTCCGCGTAAGTTAGAGGTGTGGGATTATCCCGGAAGGATGAGACATTCTATAATTCTTAATATGACTTTTATTAAGAATTTAACTTAAATTACTTAGATATCGAACAAACTTATATTAAGTGAGAATAAACCAAAGTAAAGCAGTTTTAACTAACTCAGATCGCACAATTAGATCACTTATCAATATAACTAATTAGATCCGCCTAATCTCGTTTCAATAATATACTAGCGTTCAGAATATATTCTAACTACCTTGGTTGAATACTCAATGTCCAGGTTAATCCAAATCTTTCTCCTAGGGTAATACAATGGTATGTACCTTGTATAGATTAGCGAGGTGAGCGTCTTGATAATAAACCGTCGATACACACTTTTTCATTTCCGAACTGAGCTTTCTCTAAATTGCCATTTTTGCTCACTAAACTTTCTATCCTTTTAAAGGTTATCTTATTTGCATCTATGCTTCGTTTTACTTCTTGGATTTGGGTTGGAAAGGTTTTGCCATTAATCGTGGCCGTCAAAGAACGTAGGGGTTATGTTAGAAGAAGGACGCGAGAGATGTCACAACTCTGATGTGAATTTTTCAAAAATCATAGTTCAGACTCTCTGGAAAAGTCTTTACTTTATATAAACATACACACACACACACACACACATACACTCACACACAAAAATATTACTATTTTAGAAGCATTTTTTATAAAAGGAGAATATTTTGAAAAAGAATATTCTAAGTTAATTTTTTGCAAAATATTGTACTTATAAGTAATTTTTTTTTTTGTCAAAATGTCCTTAAAACAATTTTATACATGTATTCTAATCTAAGTGACACTAAATATCCTGAAAATCATCCATTTATGCGCTTATTTAAAATCACGGTTCCGAAAGTAGTCGAATACCTTAATAATGTACTCAGATATTACATGAAAGACATCAGAGTAAGGGAGAACAGTTCTTTATAATAAAAACAATTTATTTTATCCAGTATTATTAGGCCTGGCACAGTTTTTGTAAACAAAAACAAATTTTTCTACTTACATAAGTGGAAATTACAAAGAGAATTCGTGGGGAAATTCTAAACACATATGCCGAATAAATTCAAAGAATTGATTTGAATTCTGATGTAAAAAAGAAAGAAGCTCTAGCGTTCACTTTACATTTAGTGGGTTTTTTTAGCGTGTCAAACCATCCTTAAATCAGATATTTATTGCATGAGATAAAAGGTAACACTTTGCATGCATAGGGTCATTAAAAAGAGCAAGATATATCGGTTACAATTTTATCTTAAACAGCATATTAACTCTAGAATGTTTTTATTCGTAAATTCACTTGATTTACGTTAGTCCTGAAATTTCTGGTAACCCCAAATGATTTTAAATTCTAATTTAATGACCGACAGTTAATTTAAATATTCAAGAATGTATTTTTAAGTATATTTTAAACGTATTAATGTATATAAGCAAAACTCAAACTCAGTGGAGCAACAGCCCCTGAGGGCCAGGGCTTACCGTCCTATCCCAGTATACGCGACCATCGGGGGATGTGGTGCATGAGCAGATGTCCCGATCAGATGGTCAGTCTGAAGTGAGACTCATTAATGTAAATATATTTCAATAATTAAGCTTTATGTAAATTAATGTGTTATTTTTATAGGGTAAATACAATATTAATCTTATTTATTGACACATGTTAAAAATATACGTTGAGAAAAACTTTTTTTGAAAGTATTAATCAAAGATGATATTGATTTCATTAAAATTATCAAAAATTATTTTAAAATTATCCAGTAGAACATCTTAATCTTTTTTTGTTCAAAATTTAAGAAAAAGAAATGCCTGAAAGTGTAAATACATGTAGTGTAAAATTTGCAAATTCTGCATAATTAGATATTGACACAGGCGACCTTCGTATAACACGGTTAATTCGTACCGTGCTATACCGAAACCGTGTTATACGCGAGACTTCTTTGTTCATTTATTTTAACTGTTATTTTATTTATTTATCAAACAAATTATGTATGTACATAACATAATTCAGGGCAATATGTACCGTGTTCTATCGAAACCGTGTAATACGAAACTTAGAAATATTATAAAACAAGGCAATGTGTACCGTATTATATCAAAAAATCACGTATTAAGGTGTAACAGTTTATGATGGCTAAAATTTCGTTCTAATAAAACATGTAAATGAAGAAGTAAGCTAACATCAGTTTTTAATCAAAAACAAAAAATATGAAATACAAAAATTAAAAATACAATAAAAAATATGTTAAATAATAATAATAATTATAAAATATACAGAAACGGTTTATTTTCAAAAAATCAATTTTCATCGTCACTCTCCTCCACAAATAAAACCCCTCAACAACCCCCCCCCCCCAAAGTTGGTTAAAACTCTTCACCAGTTATTTCTCCACCATTGCAAAAGTTATCTGACGTAGTTGCAGTTACCTATCTTTATGCGGAGCTAAAGAACTTTGCAATTTGCTTTTAAATTTTCCGCTGCATGCTACTGCAGCAGGGGCTACCGCCATATCAATGATATGGGGCCCCCAAGCTACAGAGGTCCCAACACGTGTAAGAAAAAAATAGTAAAAGAGGTCAAGGAATGCCCCCTCCTTCATCCCAAGAGATTTTTGATACAGAGCCCATTCAGAACTAGCTACGTCAGGGTATTGATGGATCTTCGACAAAAAATGTTTTCATTTAATTCGATTAAAAATTAATTCAAGTTTTGTGCCGTGTAATATCAAAAATCTGTGTTATAATCATATCGCAAATTTTGTATCGTGTAATATAAAAACCGAGTTTTACACAAGCACAGTGTTATACGAAGGATGCCTGTACCCGGTAATGCTAATTAATGTCGTATGTTACATGTTTTGCTAGAAAAATCCAACATTTTTTTGTATAAAATGTCGAATCTATTTTAATTTTTTTATAAAAAAGCGCTTTTTTTTTAAAAAAAAATTCTTGCAACATAAATAAAATGTATCACGAACTAGGTATATCTACTCGTCTTACAATCAATAAAAATATTTTCGGAAAGATGAAAAAAATTTATAAAATCAAATAGAACTAAATATTTTTAAATTTAGATTTAATCGCGTTTTATTCCGGTTGAAAGCGTCGAGAAAAGAGCGAGCTCTCACAAAATCACAAAATTTTCAGGCAAATTGCTACCCTTTTCGGCATCTACAATGTTCTTCACGCAAATCCTTATTTGCCTCCTCTCAAAAACTCAATAACACGATAAAAAATAAAATGGAATTCTGTTGATCTTTTCTCCCTCGAGATCCTCAAGAATGAGGGGGAGGGGGGTGCACCCCATCTAAAAGTTCCGACTTCCAGCTGTAATGGGAAAATCATACCATGCATGAAAAAGTAAATGCTCCTGCATTCCCGACGCGCTCGAGGTTTTTAAAAATATTTCTTTATAACTCCTACCGAAAAAAAAAAAAAAAATTAAATTTTTTATCATTTTCTGACTGATATTAAGACACAAAGTGCATATTGAAGCATTATATACAATTTTTATGTAAAACATTACTGCATTTTTTTTAAGTATAGAACAAATAAATGTCAACTAAACGTTCTAAATTGAAAACTATTGTTCTCGAAATTTTTCTGTTTATTTGGGATTTAGGTATAACTCATTAATAAAAACGAACAGTGGTACACACAAGGGGTGGGGTGACTTACCCCATAGCTTTTGATTTTTGCTTCCGATTGGTTATAATCCTATGTATATAGTACGCAAAATGTAATTAAATATTTGTTTTTCATAATTAATTTTATTAATTAATCCTAATTATTTATAAATAATTAATTTTTTACTGTGTTTTGTTCCCGAAAATTGATAAAATCAAAAGAACATGTTGGGCGGCGTTTTGCAGCATAATACGGGAATGGTGAACTTCCTACCCTCTAACTCCCCCCCTTCCTAGAAAAATTCCTGTGTGCGCCACTGTAAACGAATTACCATTTTACATAGAATAGAATCAAGGTGAATTGCAATTGTGATGAGAAAGTAGATATGGTATATTTTTTGCTAAATATATATATATACCAATCATGTATGTACCAAATGTTGGCTAACTGATACATGTATTGACAAATAATAACTATTTATTGCGATTTCTTTTAAAACATTTTTATACTAAAAATTAAAAAAAAAAAAAATTAGATGCAATAAATACAAATAGGTATTTTTTTGATACCCTAAATTGGTTTTTATTCAAGGAAACTTATACATCATTTCCCTTCATTTTTGAATACTTTTTTACACGCTTTTATTACACGGCATGGGTGGCACGTACTTACGGTATAAAAAGAAAATCCCGTATAACTTGAACTAAACCATACGTGAAAAATGCAAGAATATATAACAACATATAAAATTTCCGAAGGAAAAAAAATGAACTGATTTAAAGATAAATTAGAGCTTTAGTATTAATATATATATATATATTAATGTCGGAGTGTGTGGAATTAGTAATAGAATAACGTTTTTTACGAGCATATATGTATAAAAGAATTTCCGATTCTGATTTATAGACACAAGGTAAATGCAGTCTTATTTCTGATTATAAAGTGCGATGCTTTTTAAAAGCAAAAGAAAATTAAAATGAAAAATTAATGAACCATAATTAATATTGTCCTATTAAAAATTTACTCAAAGTTTTATACGTGGGTTGATAGCCTCAAATATAAGATATTACAAACTATCTATTAATTTAGCTTTTTTGGAAGGGCATCTTACCGTCGGCATGAATCAGCATTCTAACAAAAGTTACAATGAATCATGTTCTTTCTCCCAGACGACGGGTACTGAGCATTCACGCGTTGCCAACAGTTCCGTTATTACTTCACCATCCGGAAACTGGTGTTGAGCCTTTTATCGGAAGAGCATCGTTATCCTTCGGGCGATGAACAAGAAGTGACAAAGGGGCCCAACGATTACGATGAGGTGTTCACGAGGCTTAACTATCTGCTTCTAGATAACATTTGGACGTGACGAAGAACACTCCTTCGAGAGGCTCCTCCCTCCCACCCCGGAGGGAAAAGTCTGATAGGATGTATCCCCCCCACCTGCTGGGTGCAAATGGATCTTGTCTCCCTCCCCGGTTCAGAAAATGGGGGAAGGTTCCAAAAGTAATCTCGGCAAATGAGGGTCTAGTGCTTTAACCTTTTGAGAGCCTGCGGTCATGTATAAAGAAAAATTATTTGTGGGATAGATGGTTTTGAAATTTTCAAAGCTACGCATTAAGTTTTGTCAGATTTCTTTTTATACGAAAATCTCGAATAAAAAACAAGTAAAGTAACAAATAAACTTACACATGCAATTGATGAATAATAGGGACCATATAATTATTATATTGATTTGACTGATATTATGGTAAAAGAGTGCTACAAAGTTATAATTCATTTTGAGATAAAACTTTTTAAAAAAAAAAAAAAAAATTAAAAAAATTATTTTTTTCCTTTTGATGAGATTGCGAAATGGAATTAAAAGCATTTATATATAGTTATTTGAATAAATGTTATTCATTTTATTATTGAGAGGAAATTGATATTTTTCTGAAGAGAACATTTTATAACTTCAATGAGAAAAATTCAGTTTAATTAGAAAAATGTTCTGTCTCTATAAAAATTATGGAATAAATTTTATACATTCCTTGTTAATTGTTCAAATTTTACTCTACAAAGGAAATATCGTAAAGTAGTTGGAAATGCATGCGTTTTAATTGAAACTTTTTTTAAGAGAAGTATTTCCGTTACAACTAATGTTTTTTCGAAGCAAATTCCCCTTTTTCTTGGGGAAAAAACAAGAAAGGGGAGTATAAATTTCTAGAATCACAAATTGAAATATGTTATTAATTTTTTTTTTTTTTAAAAAAAGAGTGGAATGTTTTAAAGCATTAAACACAAATGGTAGATAAGAATCAAATATACGTTTATGTTAGAAAATAATCAAAAATTAAATTAAAAATCCAGGAAAAAAAAAGGAAATTAAGAATTTCTTTGGAACACCAATTCCTTTTTATAATTTTAAATTTAAACTTAACGTTTTTTAAAGGAACGTTTATTTGATTTACGATTTGCAATAAAATGTATTCTGTATGTAACAACCATCAAAAGTAATAAGAATAATTTATTATAGCTGCGGGGGGGGGGGGGGGGTATTTTGTTCCATTGAAAAAAAGGAAATAATTTCATTTTTATTCTTTATAACTCAATATTAATCCAACAATAATTTTACATGTATTTTAAAAGACCATCTACCTTGAAAATTCTTTTGAGAAATAACTTGACATTTGAATTGCGTATAGTTGCTTCAAATGTTATATATCAGATCAAATTGATTAATTATTTATTAGTGTCGCATATAGAAGCAATACGAGGGCTTTTCAGCGACAGACTCTGTGATTGTGAACATAGGTCAAATGATGATACCTGAATTGATTCCCATTTCTCTAAACTTCCTCTATTAATAGGAATACTTATAACTTCTACAGATTTAGTGTACACAACCCCTCCAAGCGACGGGTTCTTTTTAGAATTATTCAGTGGCGTACACAAGGATGGGAGTAAGGATTTCAAATCCCTCTCATAGACCAATAGATTTTTTTTTATTTTTTATTTTCAGCATAATGATTACGTCTCGGCAGTAGCGCACACAAGAATTTTTCAAGGGGGGTGGTGTCCAGGGTCGAAAGTCCACCATTCTTGTATCATGCTCCTTTTGATTTTGTCGATTTTCGGGAACAAAAAACAGTAAAGAACTAATTATTGAATAAATAATTGGCATTAATTAATAAAATTAATAATTAATAACAAATAAAATAAATTTTACGTATTATATACTTAGAATTATTATCAATCGAAAAAAATCAAGGGCTTTGGAGGGGGGGGGGGGGCCCGGGCCCCAGGACACCCCCCTTGTGTACGCCACTGCGTCTTGGCGATTTAGTCGACGTTCTTTTAAAAATGTAACCTCTCCCATGAAAATAATCCATTTACGTCACTGGCATCCTGAATATGTCGTAAATTTTTTTAAAATAGAAATAAGATTTTTTGTATTTTTTATAATGATTAATAATAGAACTGCAGAAAGAAAAGAATTACCGTAAAATCCGGCGTATAACGCGCACTTTTAACACAGAAAATAAGATCGAAACTTACGGGTGCGCGTTATACGCCGGGTATAAAAACAATAACTTTAAATATAACAAAATATATGAGCATAAAAATAGATTTTCACTTCTGCATGTATCGAAATAATGTTTATTTAAAAGAGAAATCACTTGCCGTATGAACTAAAAGAGTTGCAGTTCTAGAAGAAAACTATTTTGTAAAAAGTCTGGGATANATAACAAAAGAGATGAACATAAAAACAAATTTACTTCTACACATATCTCGAAACACTGTTTACTTAAAAGAAATGACATGCCTTATGAGCTAAAAGAGTTGTAGTTTTATAAGTATACTATTTTTCCAAAAAGTCTGAGATAATACCTTCAATAAATGACTTCAAAACATAAGAGCATTGTATACTAACATTTCAGATTTCTTCGTAAAAAAGGAAGTGCGCGTTATACGGTGAATATACCTAAAAATTAAAAAATACAGCTTGAAAGTATAGGTGCGCGTTATACACCGGTGCGCGTTTTACGGCGGATTTTACGGTAATTGTGTAAGTATTGCAGTGACTCATTTATAGATCTATGCGACGTTCTCCCATACGAGAAATGAGAGAGAGAGCTGCATATAATTTTTTACTTATAGCACTTATAATTGCACATAAAAAAATTCTACGCACATATTTCACAAAATAATATAAAAATTTTGAGAATTAAATTCTTAGATTAGAAGAAAAAATATTTAAAATATAATTCAGACAAAAATTAAATCCCGGAATTTCGGGATTGAAAAAAACACAGAGATCCCGGAATTTCGGGATCTCGTGGCTGAATACCTTAATTTGTGCTAACTTACTGAGAGAGATATTCTGAATATCATCATGCTATAAGCATTCTTTCCCTTAAATTCGTATATTGGACGTCTTTATTTCTGACAACCAAATATTAATTATTTCTGAAAATATAGTTGAAACGACAATAAATCATTGACGTCTATTTTGATTTATTATGTGCGACTCGAGGCTAGTTTAGGTCCTCTTTTATAGTAATGATTCTCTCACACTCTAACATCCTTCTGAAAAGTTTTATTTCTGAAATGTTTCTAAGTGTCAACGTTCCTTTTTGGTGCGCTTTCACAACTCTCTCTGAAACTTTCTTTGTTTTTTCCTTTCCTTAATATTCGTCTTCATTTCATATTCTTAAATTTTAATTTCAATGTAAGATCATACATTTAAAAAATTTGCTTAAGGTATCCGACTACTTGCGACCACTTTTTTTTTTTTAAGAAAATGGAGATATGAAATTTTTTTTGTGGTTTTTAGATTTATTTAGTATAATTTAAGAAAAAGGGGTTAAAATTAAGGAGAAAAAAATAAATTATTACTACTAAAATGGGTAAAAATTAACAAAAAATTACATAAACGGGGCCCGCTCTGTACAAATAGTAAATGAACAAATTCTCAATTTTTTCAATTTTGATGTATTACTTTGCTATTCCTTTATGAAATGACCTTCAAGATAAGAGATATTTTAATTTTTACAAAAACTAGAGCACTTTATCTTAAAGTAGAGTTATCTGTTTATTTAAAAGCAATCGCATACTTTTTAGGAATTTAAACTGTTGTAGTTCGATAAATATACTATTTTTTGAATAGCCTGGGATAATACTCGAATAAATGTCTTCAAAACATAAGAATATTGCATACAAAAATTTCATGTTTCTTCGT
>BMAV01022829.1:61360-89136 GCA_019973955.1 Trichonephila inaurata madagascariensis
TAGCTTCGGATTTTATACCGTGAAAAAAGTTAAGGTAATCTCAATAAATAGATGGTGTTTGATGAGCAGAGTTGATGATACCTCCTTTTGATCAAAGACAAAAATAAAAAAAAAATCAAGATATACTTAAGGTAAAAATAGTTTTTGACTGCAATTAAACTATGGGTGGTGTATATTGCTGAGGTCAAACACGATTCTTTCCTCCAACAATACGAATACGCCAGAAAAAGTATTATAAAAAGATAGTTTTACATTTACTGTAAAATGTACACTGTAACTCATTTTTGCTGTATAAAGTTGTAGTTGGGAAACGTATTACATTTTTAGAATTTCGAATCTGAAGAAGAATTTTTACATAAATATCATTATGCGGTATTTGGATAAAAAAAATCCAGACAGAACACCTATAGTAGATAACCCTGCCCGTCTTAATGAACTACATTTTCTATTATTTATTCCTTATATTCCAGCGAACGAGTGAGTGATTGAATATTAACGCCGCATTGTTCAGCTACACCATGACTTTTAGCTACGAACCTCGTAATTTTGAACTATGTTTATTTCACGAGGACGACACTGGAGCTGGTACCTCCCTCTCCTAATTATCACACCACACCAACGGGAGGACATTTGAGATATCGACAGATTTATCGTGCATCGTCCCCCTACACGACGGGTCTTAAGTGGTAGTGGGCTCGAACTCGTGAAATGCCCGCCACAATCCGATACCTTGACCATTAGGCTACCGTGGCCACTATATACCAGGGAAATGTGAGCCTTCAAGAAAGTGCAAATTTATATTTCAAAAAAGGATGCGGATAAAAAAGATAAGGAATGAAATACAATTCTGGTGTAATAATTGCTGAGTTGGCTTGTTCTTGGAAAAAGTATTTTTCAGTTATACAACATAGAACTGGATTACTGAACTACTAGTACGCATTCATTTTTATTTATTTTTATTTTATTTCTTTCAGAAAAAAATAATGCTTCACTACAAACGAGCTTTACCACTGCCCCACTGTATTACAACCCCTCTCAAGTGGATATGCAGTTGCTACAAAACCTCAAAAAATTTTAAACATGTATTATAAAACATCAATTTTTAAGTACAAAATAAATTTCATTTTGCACTAAACATTTGATTTTTGCAATAAAAGAATTTACAATTTATGTTTGCAAATCATCAAAATACAGTTAATTGACAGTTAAAATTGACAGTTAAAGGGTAAAAACAAATCGAGTTATGAATACATATATTATTTTAAGGGTATTTGAAGTTCATTCTTTAGTTCATTTTTTTAAAAAAAAGCCATCAATAATTGAGTGCACTATGGAATTTTTTAACAATAAATTATAATTTATGATGTCTAAAATAATCCAATATATCATAAAAAGCAACTGCATCGTACTCGTAAGCATCAAACCATTCTTAAATTAATAGAATAAAAAAAATTTGACTATAGATGAACACCTCGGAAGAATATTGAAGAAAGAGTGTTTGCTCAAAATTCGGTATCGCATGGAATATAAAATCAACCTAACACATACATTAGTGTTGTTGTTGTGTGTTTCTTCCTTTGATGAACAGAAACATACAATACAAACACAGAAGAATATAGAATTTTATTTTACTAACGATGATTTCAGCATAGAACAGAAGGGGTTCGCTACTTTTCATTCGAGACGAGAATCCATTTCAGGCGAAAGTCCGACTTCTTATCTTGAAAATACATCCATGCCTTATTCAAGATTCGAACCCGAGCCCACTCGATTATAAACCAAATGTCATAACCATTATACTAGGTGAGGCAACGCATGTTTCACTCTAAGTAATTATAAAAAATGACATTGACCTAAATCAGTATATATATATAAATAAACTGAATACAACAAAAAGACAAATAAATAAATAAATAAATAAATAAATAAAATAAAAAAATAAATAAAGACAAAAAAAAGATTTCTTTAGTTTGGTAGAAATAAATTTGGGGATGTGTGTGTGGACGTCGTACATTTTAATAATGTACAAACGGCGAGGATGACAACCGAATTAGCATCTTAATCTTCAAAATTCGGCATTACACCTAATAACAGAACTTTGAACAATGATGATTTTATAAAGCATATCAGTTTCTCAGGAAAACAGGTCTCTTATATAGTACCTTTTCATTATTATTATTATATATATTATTCAAAATAATTATAAAACCCTCGTGCACCACAAAGTATCACTTGGGGCTCACAGAAGAGGGTTTTAATTACACATTACAAAAAAATGAAGGCAAAAAATTCTTTGAGGTTAAGAAGGATTACAAATATTTACATCAATATCACAGAACTTTTTAAAAGCACTTCTGATGGAAAGAAGTTTCTAAGATTCGAAGGCCAATTTATATTAAGTCCTTTGAAAGCCAGTCTTAGGATGTTTCGTTCTCTTTCAAACTTGGAACACAGAAGGAGCTCATGTTCTACATTTTCCTCGCTACCCATATCACAATTACAGGAAGATGACGGAACTGAATTAAATTTGTTCAAGAAGCTTTTAAAGTTGCCATGACCAGCTAGAAACTGGGTTATTTTGTAATTAGTGTAAAAATGATGGCAGGCCAGTAACTCTAAGAGCATCAGGTTTGATTTTTTCCTCATGTCGCACTTTGAAGCTGCACGAGAGTCTTTGACAACGAATCTCCTCTTTTTTTTTGCCCAAGGTCAAGTGAAGAGGACGACATGTTTGATTTTCAGTGGCATCAGGAATCGAACTAAAGAGCTGATGTGCTTTAACTCTTGAAAAGTACTTCCCTATGTTAGCGCTGTGTAGTAGAAAGTAAAATGAAGTGCGAGTTCAGAAGGCGTCCTTTCTAATTGACCTTCGTTCAAATGTATGACCTCGTCATTTGATTTCGATTTAACTTCGCGACCACCATCTACAATGGACTAAATTCATGACACTCATATAACAAAAGCAAACACGTGTTCTACATTGAATTCAAAATGACATTAAACTAACTTGTACTTTTTATTCTATTCGTAAGACTTAGATAAAATTTCAAATTTCATTATTGGGTAAAAATGATCCACTGTTATAAAAAGAAACATCAACAAAAGTTTTTTTAAAAATTTAAGAAAAAATCTTGTTTTATGTAAGTATTTTTAAATAAAGTGACAAATATTTCCTTTTTAAAAAACGGTTTCTGCGAGAAACGTAATTTGGCAACAACGAAGTGTATGATCTGATTAGCTGAAAATATATGATTGCATTTGTCGTGGCTGTGTGACGTCACAAAAGTTTTTGGACTGATTGGCTAGAAACACATGGTTGCCATTATCATGTGACTAACGACGTCCTATGAATTTAGTCTATAGAAACGAAGTGTTATCCTCGTTATTTGAACACGTGTGTCTAAGTTCCGAGCTCCAGTAAATAGATCTCGAGGTAGCTTCAGTGAGTGTGTAACTGTTTATTAAAATCACATTCAAATCAACACGAGGACATTGGTAATGGATGTCCTAGTTTTGAATACGGTCAATTGACGATACTTGAGTTGGATTCCGACTCTACTGTATTCCACATCACGCAAACATGAGGACTTCGATTCACAGGAGGGTGTTTGTTTTAGCCTATTGATTATAATTTCGGACTCTGGTCCGATGTGTCCCTGTTTTTTATTCGAGAGCCGCCGAATACTAGACGTGTAGAGGGTCCGACGCTCGTCAAATCTGATGGGGCTCAATGTCCTTCCTTGACATTATGTGGCATTATTTGGAGAAGGGTTTCAGCACAAATATGTTCATGTCATCTGACCGAGGTTTCGCACCGATAGCCCTAGTGTTGCTTTCCAGTGCGACGAGAACCAATGTCAAGAAATAACGTCTAATCCCGGGCTGGCAGTCAATCCTTCAAAATTCCACACCATGACAAATTGAGAACTTCGCGTCTAGACAAATTAAACGTGCATCATCCCCTCTACATAGTGAATGTTTAGGACTCGAAGAGCTAGCCGGTGACCAGTACGCGATCAATACCATTCGGCTTCTATGATCACCCAGCGACATAAGGACATGCAGATCAGGAAATGCTTGCAGATGTATTTTTATAATACCTTACGTAAATTTTAAAATTAGAGTTTCAAATAGATTTTTTATTTCGAAATCTAATGAGGTAAAATCAATTCAATAAAAAATTAAAATAATACTTATATATCATCGGCTTGGTTTTCAGAATTCATCTCTTTCTGGGGTGCCAAATTGATATAGGAGTGCTACGCGCCAAGTTGCTTTTTATGTTTCCCAAGAGAGGGAATAACGTTACAATATGGTGACTTTGATATTTCTATCGCGGGTTAATGTGGTTACCATGATGATAACGTATATTAGAGTTAATTTTCATTAGTTTTTTTTCCCATGATAACCATATTAATTTCAGACGATTTTAATTCGATTTCTTTAAAAATTCAACCACATTTCCATTTCATTTCTTTTTCAAAACTGCTTCTGTCTTCTGCTGTATATTGCGCTCTTTTCGCAGAAGGATTATTCTAATATCATGGATGACTACCAGGATATTTTTCAAAAAAATATTTGCTATGGTTTTAATTATTGCTATAAATCGCCCATTTTCACTTTATTTTACTTTTTAATAATGCGTTTTTGTACATTCCTTGTTCGATGAAATTCATTGAAGAAACTCGCAATTTTCGAAATATTACAAGTTATCAGACTTATTAATTAATATTCATTATTAGTTTTATTACATATTATGTAATTGTTTGTTTATAATGTAATATAATATAATAATTATTACATGTAATAATTGTTTTTTATATTATTTATTCGTAATAATTATTTTACTTTTTAATTTTTTATAAGTATAACAAATGTTATGGTTGATTTGTCGAATCGGCCGCTTCTAACGCCAAGTGTTTTCTCGCCACATCGATAAATGCGCTAAATCTGGTAACCCTTTTGAATTTTTCTGAAAAACTTCTCCGTAAGTGTTTGACATAAATGCGCCAAATACGGGCTTTTCAAAATTTGGCGGAGAAGCGGCCGATTCGACAATTTCACCAATGTTATTTATTAATAATTATTATTATGTTACTTATTATTATTAATATTATATTATATAAGCATTCTGATAATTAGACTGACGGTATTTTGGTTCAAATGATGATTGTAATTTTCATAACCATCAACATCTATTAAGTAAAACCGCGTTTCTTATTTAATCCGCAATGAATCTTTAAGCGATTGAAGCATTATACAGTTTCTGAACGATCTCGAACGCAAACGCATTTTTATCAAGTTTATTTTAAAAATAATTTTATGGCAAAGATTTGTCAAAAGAAAGCGTTTTGTTGGAAGTAGTTCTTAAATCAAGTTCACACCATCTTAATGAATTTCAATTTCATTGATTAGTTAGAGTTAAAAAAAATTCCCAAAGTAATAACAAATTATAGTTTAAAAACACTAAGAAAAAACGTTTTTCTGGTTAATCGAAATAAGTTGTAACTAAATCTTGTAGTCGCCAAATGTGAAATTAGTCACATAATCTAGAAATTTCGAATTAATGTTTCAAAAGTGTGTAAAAATTGAGTTCAATAATTCCGCTACATACAGCTGAAGTTAATAAAAGAGTGTTAAACAGTGAGTTATATATCAGTATTAAATTATCTATTTAAATTAAAAGAAAATATATTGAAGATTCTTGAAAATAAGTGTAATTAAATATTAACATTCTAATTAATATTGATTATATTAATTAATTCATTAATTAGTACAAATGTTAATGTAATGCATTTACTCAATAGAAATATATGTTTAAATTATGTTGCAACGATTTTCTCTTACAATATTCTTTAAAATATGTTTTAATTTTCAAAATGGCTAAATAAAAAATACATTAACGAAATTTCGCTAAAAATAATTTATTATAATATAAATTTTCAAAAATGTGAGACCAAATTTTAACAAGTTTATTCCCAAGAACAGTACTTGCATAAAGTACAAGAAGTGTCAGTAAACTTCCAAATGTGTGAAAGAAATATTCGAAGAAAAATCATTGTCAAACCTTCAAATAAATCTCTTTAATCTTCGCAATCTATTTCAAAGGTTTTAGAGCGGCACATTCCATCACATCTTCTAAGAAGCCACATACTTTACTGGACTGGACCCATCAGAGCACTTTTCACAATAAGCATCAAGTCGCATGATAAAGCAAATTTTTCCTTGAAAATAATTTGAACATTTTTTGCAACGAATATTACGTACGATGTTGCGTTGTCTCTTATGCCTCTCAAAATCTGAACGTTGTGCAAAGCCCTTCTGGCAGAATGAGCATCGGTGAAGCCACTGATGGGAGTGCTTATAAGAATGAAGTATCAGTTGTCTTGATATTTGAAAAGTCTTACCACATTCCTTACAACGATGAGATGTGTTGTTGCTTGAAATTATTTGTTTTCGCTTGTATCCAGCTTCAAATACGACTCCGCACTGTGTACACGTGTAGCACGATCCCGGAGAAACAACAAAAGCTATATTCCCAGCCATTTCTTTGTTTTCCTTTTTGCAAGAGTTACAAATATATGAAAAGCCTTCACTTGGGGTAATTTTTTTTGTTTTGAATCCGTGATTAAATTTCCCTCCACACCGTGTGCATATAAAGCCCGGTCCTGGAAGAAAATCAAAAGTGAAAATCTTTTTTGTTTCTTCGCTTGCATTTCTGCACGGACCACAAAAGTACAAGAATTCTTCAAAAGGATTTATGTTGGCTTCGGCCATATCACAAGTATAATACGAAATCTGTTACAGCTAATGATACTTTTCAATGAACTATCAACTAATAGGGAGATGCAACTTACAATACTATATGTGCATGAAATCATAAATTTATATCCCGCATGAGAAAAACAGCGAGTTGCCAGTTTCTGCTAAATATATTATTTCCGAATTTTTCCATAACTGTTGACACTGTTGGTAGCTGAGTGGTTGTGGTCGAAACCTTGTGGTTGACATTATTTCTATAGATTCGTGGGTACGAGAATAAATGAAAGAGTGAATATTAACGTCGCAACTATACAGCTACATGAGGGCTTTGGGCGATGGACCTCGTGTTTTGGAACCATGGTCAAGAGACGAGGACGACACCTGAGTAGTCATTCCTCCCCACCCACTCCTAACTTCTCCACCATATCAACGGGAGGACGTTTGGGCCTCGGCATATATTACGTGCTTCAGCCCACTCTGCACTGTGGGTCTTCAGTGGTACCAGGCTTGAACTCATGACACACCAGCCTCACGAGTCCATTACCTTCACCACTAGGGTACCACGGCTTCCGTGGGTATGAGAGCTGACACCCTAAAGAAATGCTTTGTGGACTAGATGGTACGTGTTAAATATGTAGAAGTGTAAAGTTGTTGTCTTACTGTGGCTTGAAGTTTGGTGAGTGGATTGCCAATGCTGGTGTGAGCCTCGTCATTTGAGCTTAAGTCAGATTTGAGAGTTTGTTGATAACAGTCCTGGAGAAATAACATTTATAATGAATCAAAGAAGAAGTATCTTTCTTCTTTGGTTCTCTAGAAGATTCTTTTAGATTCTTTGATTATTCTGAAAAAGTGTAGAAAACTTTCCCCTGAACAGTTAAATCTAAAGAAGCACATCCACCTTCAACGTAGTCCGCTTAGGCGAAGGTACATTTCTGCCAGCATTCGGATAACTTCTAGTAGCAGAGCTGGAAACTCTTTTTCACAACCTACCGTAAGGCCTCTTTCGATGCTGCTTTTACCTCATCTGATGACACAAAATGACGTCCCTGTAAATGTTTTTTCATTGATGGGAACAGGTAAAAGTCACACGGGGCTAATTCTGGTGAGTAGTGGGGGATATGGAAGCACGTTAGTAGGAGTTTGGGTGAGGGGCTCTTTTACCAAATGGGATCGATGAGCTGGTGCGTTTTCATGCAGAAGAGTGGCCGCGGTAGCCGAGTGGTATAGGTATCGGAACACGGCTTGCCTTGTCACGAGTTCGAGCCCAGTACCACTAAAGACCCGCCGTGTAGTGAAGCGATGCACGTTAAATATGTCGAGAGCTGAAACATTCTCCCGTTGGTGTGGTGTGGTAGTTAGGAGAGGGGTGTGCCAACTCAGGTGTATTCCACGTCACTTGACCATGGTTCAAAATTATGTGGTCCGTCGCCAAAAGCCCTCGTGTTGCTGAACATTGCGACGTTAATATTCAATCAATCAGTTCATGCAGAAGATACCAGTTGTCACTCTCTTAGAACTGAGGCCACTTACGACGAATGGATTCCCTTAAACGATGTCTTCGAGAAGTGTGTAGCTTCAGCGATTTGTGCAAGTGTTTGATGGCAGTCTTTATAGTAAATTAAAACTAACTTCTGTAGGTAACATTATTATCTCATAAAAAAAAACATTCAATGTTACATTCGTAAATTATTGTCAGCGAATCTTACCCCGATAACCTCAAAACATTGTTTATTTTTTACATTTTTTTTCTCTTGTACTTTTTAATCCTATTATCCATCTGCATCTCATCCACCTTTAATATCCATCTTTTCATACACATATTCAAATGACATAAGTGTAAAAAATAATTTCTTTGAGTTCTGTTTTGTAGGATACGTAATAAATGGTGAGAAATTTTTAAGGACAACACTTTTACAGAAGGTTGTTCGTACTTTATGAAAACGATTTTGTAACCTTTTTTTTCTCGTTTGTATTATAAGATATAGTTTCTGAAACGTCAAAATAATAATCTGCTAGTGTTTTCTTTTGATTTGAATGTAAAATAAAAACTTTATTTTGAAAAGAACTCTTAAAAATGATAGATGGCTCAAAAGTTACATAACTGCGCTTTCCGATGAGAAATATTCACATCAACAAATTATAAAGCGGCGTAAATATCTTAGTTAGTGCATTTAAAAAAAAGGTATTTATAATACATTAAATTTGAAAAGGAAAAAATGTTTAATAGAAAGTACAAATGAAAACCTTATCCTAAGACTTCAAACGCAGGAAACTATCAAGAAAGGGATGTCTGTGATCCTAAAAGAAAATCCACCGACTCAAAGATTCATTGCTTCGAAACTAGGAATGTGTTTCGGCACTGCGAGTAAAATCATTCATACAGATTTAAAGTTTAAAAGCATGTTTAAATCTAAAGTTCCTCTGTTTTTGCCAAAACATATTACTAAAAAAAAAAAAAATTTTAAATTGTATGAAAAACACGTAGTTACTGAAAAATTGAAATTTGTTGTAATACTCGATAGGTTATGAGTATATTTAAGTCACTGTAATAAAAGATCATTTTCTTCTGATCAACTGACGGGAATGACCCTACGGAACGGCTTCGTCAGTGTACCAAAAAGTTCCCGAAGGGAAATAGTTGCAGGATTCGGTTACAACGGCAAATCAAAATTTAAAAATGTCTTATGGTATCCAACTATTCTAAAATCATGAATTTTTCAAAAATTGACAATTTTTTTTTTATGATTTTATTTTATAGTCCATTTTATATTAGCTTAATAAAAATGCCAAGTTTTTTTATTTTCTATATTCACTAGAACAAAAACAACAAGTGTTTTAGTAAAAGCAGGTGGCATAACCTTACACAAGATGTCACACTTTAAAATTCGTTTTACTCGAAATGTATTTTTTGGAACAACTCAAACGAGGATAGCGATCGCTCAAAAAGGTTTTAAAATGATTTGCTAAAATTTTTTGTGTATGTTCTATATAACAGTAGAAGTTTTTGACATTTAGAAAAATAAATCAATGTTTACTTCAAAATTTACAGTCATTTATGTGAATACAATCGTTGTTTTTTAAAGCAATTTCACATAGTCTCTAAGATAAAGTACTCTAATTTTTGTAAAAATTAAAATATCTCTTATCCTGAAGATCATTTCAAACATGAATAACAAAATAACACAACAAAATATTGAAAAATTGAGAATTTGTTCATAAATGTTTTGTACAGAGTGGGCCCTGTTTATGTAATTTTTATACATTTTTACCAGTTTTTTCCCATTTTATTAATAATAAATTTTTTTCTGCTTTTTCAATTTCAGGATTTTTGCCTTAAAATATACTACATAAATCTAAAAATCACAAAAAAATCACCATATCTCCATTTTTTCGAAAATAGTTGTCGCAAGTAGTCGGATACCTTAAGTAAAGCCAAAATTCACTCTACCCTATGAACAGAATATTTTAGAACCAATTTTAGAAAAAGGAATTCCAGCCTTATATGGAAAGGACATTGATGAAGTTGAGCTTCATATGGACAAAGCCGCACGCCCAAGTCAAATGCCGCTTATTTAGCAAAAAAAGAAACAAGAATAAAGTGTATCCCATTGGATAAAATACTTGTTAAATCACCTGATACTTCTCCAATGGATTTTTGTACTTTTGGTTTATTGAAAGGAGCCTTAAGTAAACGTCATCTAAGAACTCTGAATGGACTTTGGAAAACAGTTCGAGTGGAATAAATTAAAATTGACATGGCAGTACAAAGAAAAAGTTTACTTTCATGGAAAATTCGAGCTAGAGCTATCATGGCTATCAGATAGAAGCTAATCGCCTTAAAAAAAGAAAGATAAAAATTAACTATCAAAATCGTTTCCATTAAGTGGGAATGACTTTCTGTATTCGAATGAAGAAGCCTCTGATATAGGTTTAATTTAAAAATTAATGTAAATGGGTCAAAAATTTTTTTTCAAAAAGGTTAAAATTCATAAATTAAGTGTATTCAGCGTCTTCTTGAATACACATCGTATTTTTGTATTATGTTTAAAAAATCTAAAAACTATAGGTTAAACCCGAAAGTTCAATTAGTTCAGTAAATACAAAAAGACAGAAGAAAAAATTATTTATATGAAAATTATATTATGAACCTAGTCAAAATATACAATATTCATAGTAAATGTTAAATGATACTCATTTCTTAAATTGAAATGTTTATTTAATTTCAATTCTTAATCGTCAGAAAAATGATGGCCTGTTACTATGACGGGATATTTCTTTAATATACTGAAAATATATAACATGCATATAATCTGTGAAAAAAATAAAATAAAAGGTTTATTAAAAATTCCGCAAAAATTCATTTGTTTCGATAAAAAAAACTCCTGCAAAAATGTCATTAAAATCATAACAAGCTTGATTAAACAAACATTTTTTGCATAAAAACACAAGAATCAGAACAAAACACACATTGGAATGTATAGAAAAATCTTCAAATTAACATGAGTTATTTTGATTTTTCAAACATTTCAACAAGTCAGTTTAACTAAAAAAAAAAGGATTACAAATCGGACATTATTATTTCGTCACAATTTTCTAGCTTCGATTAAATAAGCAATGAGTCCATTTCACTAAAATCTACAAATTATACTTCGAAATATCCCATTATGTCTTAGGAAATCAAGTAATCTACTAGACTTGGTCCATTGGAGCATTTTTCACAGAACAAATCAATAGTAGGTAAGTATAGGATATTAAAGAAAATTTTCCCTCGAAAACAATTAAAAACATTTACTGCAGTGTATTTTACGTACGATATTGTGTTGTTTCATGCCTTTTTCCAAACGTGAACGTACAGTAAAACTTTGCTGGCAGACCAGATATCGGTACGGCTATTCATTGGAATGCTCAATGGAATGAAACAACATTTGGCTTGAATATGGAAACACCTTAGCGCAGATACCACAACGATGAAGAGGCGTGACGATTGATTTAATTCTTTTCTCTTGAATCCAGCTTCAAACACGGTTATATACCATGTGCATGTATAGCAAGGTCCCAGAGCACCAACGAAAAAGAAATCCTTTTCTGTTTCTTTTGCTGTATTTCTGCAATCAAAACAGAAGTAAGAAGAGTTCTTCAGAGGGATACACATTACCTTCTGCCATTGTACACGAGCAATTCTAAATAAGTAACTGTTATACAACATTTGTCAAAGAACTATCAACAAATGCAAGGAGGGAAGTTCTTTTTATAGTACTATATGTGAATAAAAATTCGGTAGATTTTTAAGTACATGAGAAAAGTAGCGTGTTGCCAGTTTCTGCCAACCATATATCATTTTCGGCTTTTTCTGTGAACTTTGGTGCTGCTTTGTGCCGCTAGGATCGCAGCCGTGTCGTGGGTTCGAGTCTTAACGCCACTTAAGAAATGACTTGTTGTGTATCTGATGCGCGTTAAATATGTTGAAGTGCAAATTCCTCAAATAAGTCTAATGTGGAAGTATGGAGGACAGAGTGCCAGCTCAAGTGTCAAACTCTTGAATTTATCTTCAATATAAATCAAGAGTTGGTCGAAATCAATAAACAATCAGTCAATCAAAGAGAAAGTAGCTTTCTAATATGAAGTTATTAAGACTTATGTTTACTTAACATTTTTACAACTTTAAATGAAAGAAATGTTTTTTTATCTTCATTCGATAAGTCCTTATCATGCAAAATGAAATGCGATCTTAGATGTCGTCTTTTTTACAACACATTGGTTCAAAGTTATAACCTAGCAATTTGATTTCGCCCCAAAATCACGAGCTCCATCACCAATACATATATATAACCTGAAGTGTAGTCCTCGTCACTTAAAAAGGGGTTAAAATCCCTAGCCCTCTAGTCCTTCAGGTATCTTCAGTGATTGAGTAATTGTATATATTTCTCGCACTTTAAAATAACACTATGTCCGTTCGTGACGAACCTCGGAATTTTGTAAGCCACGGTTGAGGGACAAAGACGAAATACGTGCTAGCACAACTTTCTCTCCAAACTTCCTAACTCTGACTAAATTAGGACTTCGATGCTCTATAAATTGAACATATTTCATCCCCTCTACAAGGCATGTCTTCTAAATTCGAAAGCACTTCTTTAAAAGGCAGGATACCATTTTGCCACTCCCGCAACCACTAAAAATCATCAGGCCTGGAATCCCGGATTCGAAAGTATCGAACATACGCACGAATTCTCCTAAGTGACCAATGTACTGAAGTAGTATGTATTGAGGAAAAGATCTTATACTCTTTTTATACGTTTTTCTTTATTGTGAGGAATTATGTCCAAACATTGTGTTCATTTTAAGAATGTAGGAATTATTTGCTATTTCTATGTTGACATTTCAAATGTCACGTCCACGTATTATACGGGGTAAGTTTTCTTATTGCCTCTTATAGTTATACCGAGTATATATCGGGAGAAGTTTATTTCGGCTTCATCTCTTTGTCAAAAGGAAATTTATGCCGTAAAAAGTTAATTCGGGCTCAGTTCTGTAGTTGGTGTTTGATAAGCAGTATTCATGATTCCTCCTTGATCAACCACAAAAAAAAAAAAAAAAAAAGTTAAGATATACCTAAGCCTAGCATTGTTTATGACAACAATTTAACTATGGGTGGTGTATGTCACTGAAATCAAAAACGATTCTTTCATCCAATACTATGAAAACATCAGAATAAATATTATAAAAAGATGTTTTTACATTTACTAGACAAGTTACACTATGAATCATGTTTGCTGTTTAAAAATGTAGTTAAGAAATGTGTTACAATTTTAGAATTTCAAATCCAAGCTATACAAGAGTTTTGCATAAATAAGATGTTGCAGCTACTTGTCATAAAAAATTCCAGGCAGAACACCTATAGTAGATAACCCTGCCTGTCTTAATGAACGACATTTTATATCCCATATTCCTTATATTCGAGTGAATGAGTAAATATTAACGTCACACTGTTCAGCTACACGAAGGGTTTTTGGCGATGGACCTCGTAATTTTGAACCATTATTAAGTGATAAGGACGACACCTGAACAAGCACCTTCCTCTCCAAACTACCACACTACACCAACGAGAGGACGTTTAAACTCTCGACAGATTTAGCGCGTTTGCGCCCCTACACGACGGGTCTTTAGTGGTAGTGGGCTCGAACACGTGACATGCCAGTCATGATCCGATACCTTGAGCACTAGGCTACCGTGGCCACTATATTCCAGCCAAACGTGAGCCTTCAGGAAAGTAAAAAGTTTGTATTTCAAAAAAGAATGCAGATGAAAAAATATAAGGAAAAAATTACGATTCTTGTGCAATAATTGCGGAGTTGGCTTGTGCTTGGAAAAAATGTTTCCAGGCATACAACACACAAAACTGGATTACTCAACTACTAATACATTCATTCTACTAGCATTCATTTATATTTATTTTGATTTTATTTCTTTTAGAAAAAAAACAATGCTTCACTACAAGGAACTTTACTACTGTGCCACGGTGTGACAGCCCCTCTCCAGCGGATATGCAGTTGCTACAAAACCTCAAAAAATTCAAGCAGGTATTAAAAAATACCAGCTTTTATGCACTAAGAATATAGAATTTTATTTTACAAACGACGATCCCAACATAGAACAGAAAGGGTTAGCTGCTTTTCATTTGCGAGACGAGAATCCATTGCTGGCGAAAGTCCGACTTCTTTTCCCGAAGATACATCCATGCCTTATTCAGGATTCGAAATCGAGCCCACTCGATTACTAGTTGAGTGTCATAACCACCATACTAGGTGGGGCGACAAATTAAGTAATTATAAGAAAAATCATTGGCCCAAATCAGCATAAATAAAATGAACACAACATAAAAACAAAACAAAAAAAGAGATTACTTAAGTTCAGTTTGGTAGAAATAACTTTTGGGAAGGACGTCGTACATTTTAATAATGTATAAATGACGAGGATGACATCCAAGTTAGCACCTTAATCTTCAAAATTCGACATTGCACCTAATAACAGAACTTTGAACAATGGTGATTTTAAAGCACACCAGTTCCTCTAAGAAAGCAGGTCATTAATGGTATCTTTATTATTAGTATAATTCATATTGAAAATAAGTATAAAACCCCCCTGCACCACAAAGTATCACCCGGGGCTCATAGAAGGGAGTATTAATTACACATTACGAAAGAATGAAGAGAAAAAAACCTTTGAGGTTATGAAGGATTACAAATATTTACAACAATATCACAGAACTTTTTAAAAGCACTTCTGGTGAAAAGAAGTTACTGAGATTTGGAGGCCAATTTATCTTAAGTCCTTTGAAAGCCAGTCTTAGGATGTTTCGTTCTCTTTCAAACTTGGAAAACAGAAGGAGAGTTCATGTTCTACAATTTCCTCGCCACCAATATCCCTGATACAGGAAGATGACGGAACTAAATTAAATTTATTCAAGAAACTTTTAAAGTTGCCATGACCAGTTAGAAATTGTGTTATTTTATAATTAGTATAAAAATGATTGCAGGCCAGTAACTCTAATAGCATCAGGTTTGATTTTTTCCTCGGCTGCGGTAGCCGAGTGGTATAGCTATCAGATCGTGGCTTGCCTTTTACGAGTTCGAGCCCAGTACCACTAAAGACCCGCCGTGTAGGGCAGCAATGAACGTTAAATCTGTCGAGAGCTAAAACGTCCTCCCGCTGGTGTGGTATGGTAGTTAGGAGAGGAGGGTGCCAGCTCAGGTGTCGTCCACGTCACTTGATCATGGTTCAAAATTACGTGCTCCGTCGCCAAAAGCCTTCGTGTAGCTGAACAATCCGACGTTAATATTCAATCAATCATTCAGTTGATTTTTTCCTCACGTCGCACTTTGAAGCTGCACGAGAGTCTTTGACAACGAACCTCCTCTTTTTTTTTGCCCGAGGTCAAGTGAAGAGGACGACATGTTTGATTTTGAGTGGCATCAGGAATCGAACTCAAGGGCTGGTGTGCTTCAACTGTTCAGAAGCATTTAGTCCCAATGCTAGCGCGGGAAAGAAGCAAGCAGAATGAAGTGCGAGTTTAGATGTCGTCTTTGCTAATTGACCTGGTTCAAAAGTATGACCTCGTTATTTGATTTCGATCTAAATTCGGGAGCTACATCTCCAATGGAGTAAAATCCGGAGTATAACGCGCACTTTGAACAAAAAAAATAAGATCGAAAATTAAGGGTGTGCGTTATACGCTGGGTATAAACACGATAGCTTTAAAAATAGCAAAAAGGACGGGCATAAAAAAAAGATTTACTTCTAGATGCATCGAAAAACTGTTTATTTAAAAGAAACGAATGGCCTTATTCTAGTTGTAATTCTAGAAGTATACAATTTTTTCAAAAGTCTTGGATACTACCTCGAATAAATGACTTTAATTCATAAAAACAATGTATACTTGTGTGTGTGTGTGTATCTGTGTATCAGATTTTTTTTGTTAAAAAGGGGGTGCGTGTTATACACCGAATTTTACGGTAAATTCATGACAGTCACATGATAAAGGCGAACACGTGTTCTACGTTGAATTCAAATCAGACGTTAAACTATTTTCTACTTTTTGTTCTATTCGTAAAACTTAGATAAAATTCCAAATTTCATTATTGGGTAAAAATGTTCAATTGTTTTAAAAAGGAACATCAACAAAAGTTTTTAAAATTTAAAAAAAAATCTTGTTTTATGTATATATTTTTAAATAAAGTGACAAATATTACTTTTTTGAAAAAAAGTTTCTGTGAAAAACGTAATTTGGCAACAACAAAGAGTATAATCTGATTAGCTGAAAATATATGATTGCATTTACCGTCACTATGACCTCACATGAGTTTTTTTATCTGATTGGCTAGAAACACATGGTTGCCATTATCATATGATTAATGACATCCCATGAATTTAGTCCATAGAAATGAATAGAAATGTTATACTCGTTCTTTGAACGTGGGTCTAAATCCCGAGCTCCAGTAAATAGATCTCGAGGTAGTTTCAGTGAGTGTGTAACTGTTTATTAAAATCACATTCAAAAATAACACGAGGACTTTGGTAATGGATGTCCTAGTTTTGAACACGGTCAATGGACGATACTTGAGTTGGATTCCGACTCTACTGTATTCCCCATCACGTAAACATGAGGACTTCGATTCACAGGAGGGTATTTGTTTTAGCCTATTGATTATAGTTTCGGACTCTGGTCCGATGTGTCAGTGTTTTTTATTCGAGAGCCGCCGAATACTAGACGTGTAGAGGGTCCGACGCTCGTCGAATCTGATGGGGTTCAATGTCCTTCCTTGACATTAGGTGGCATTTTTTGGAGAAGGGTTTCAGCACAAATATGTTCATGTCATATGACCGAGGTTTACCAGATAGCCCTAGTGTTGCTTTACATTGCAACGAGAATTACTGTCTAGAGATAACGTCGAAATCCGGGCTGGCAATCAACCCTTCAGTATGTAAGAAAAAGGTTCTTATCATATGTTGTCCTTGTCATATGACCGAGGTTTATCACCGTTAGCCGTAGTGTTGTATTACAGTGTGGCGAGAACCAATGTCAAGAGATAACGTCGAATCCAGGGCTGGCAGTCAACCCTTCAAAATTCCAAACCATGACAACTTGAGAACTTCGCGTCAAGACAAATTTAACGTGCATCATCCCCTCTACATAGTGGATCTTTAGGACTTGAAGCTAGCCGGTGACCAGTACGCGATCATGAACATTCGGCTTCTATGATCACCCAGCGGCATAAGGACATGCAGATCAGGAAATGCTTGCAGATGTATTTTTATAATACCTTACGTAAATTTTAAGATTAGAATTTCAAATCGGTTTTTTATTTCGAGAAATCTAATGATGTAAAATCAATTCAATAAAAAATTAAAATAATACTTATATATCATCAGCTTATTGTTTTCAGAATTCATAACTCTTTCTAGGTTGCCAAATTGATATAGGAGTGCTACGCTCCAAGTCGTTTTTTATGTTTGCCAAGAGAGAGAATAACGTTACAATATGGTTACTTTGATATTTGTATCGTGGGGTAATGTGGTTACCATGATAATAACGTATATTAGAGTTAATTTTCATTAGGTTTTTCCCCATGATAACCATATTAATTTCAGACGATTTTAATTCGATTTCTTTAAAAATTCAACCGTTTCCATTTCATTTCTTCTTCAAAACTGCTTCAGTCTTCTGTTGTATATTGCGCTATTTTCGCATATGGATTATTCTAAAATCATGGCTGGCTATCAGGATATTTTGTTTTAAAATAAATGCTATGGTTTTAATTATTGCTCTAAATCGCCCATTTTCACTTTAATTTACTTTTTAATAATGCGTTTTTCAACTTTCCTTGTTCGATGAAATTCATTGAAGAAAATCGCAATTTTCGGAATATTACAAGTTATCAAACTTATTAATTAATATTCATTATTAGTTTTATTACATATAATGTAATTGTTTTTTATAATGTAATGTAATATAATATAATAATCATTACATGTAATAATTGTTTTTTATATTATTTTTCGTAATAATTATTTTATTTTTTATTTTTTTATAAGTATAACAAATGTTATTTATTAATAATTATTATTATGTTACTTATTATTATTATTATTATATTTTATAAGCATTCTGATAATTAGACTGACGGTATTTTGGTTCTACTGATGATTGTAATTTTCATAACCATCAACATATTTTAAGTAAAACCGCGTTTCTTATTTAATCCGCAATGAATTTTTAAGCGATTGAAGCATTATACAGTTTCTGAACGATCTCGAACGCAAACGCATTTTTATCAAGTTTATTTTAAAAATAATTTTATTGCAAAGATTTGTCAAAAGAAAGCGTTTTGCTGGAAATAGTTCTTAAATCAAGTTCACAGTGACTTATTGAATTTCAATTTCATTGATTAGATAGAGTTTAAAAAAATTCCCAAAGTAATAAGAAATTACCGAAATAATAATTATTTATTAGGTATAAATAATAAATTATAGTTACAAAACACGAAGAAAACCCGTTTTTATGGTTTATCGAACTAAGTTGTAACTTAATGTTTTAGTCGCCAAATCTGAAATTAGTCACCAGATCTAGAAATTTCGAATTACTCTTTTAAAAGTGGATAAAAATTGAGTTCAATAATTCCGTTACATACAGGTGAAGTTAATAAAAGAGTGTTAAACAGGCAGTTATATATCAGTATTAAATTATCTATTTAGGTAAAAAGAAAATATATTGAAGATTCTTGAAAATGAGTTTAAATAAATATTAACATTCTAATTAATAATGATTATATTAATTCATTTCATTATTTAGTACAAATATTAATGTAATGCATTTACTCCTCAGAAATATGTGTTTAAATTATTTTGTAATGATTTTCTCATTCAATATTCTTTAAAAAAATGTTTTAATTTCCAAAAATGGTTGATGAAAAACACATTAAAGAAATTTCGCTAAAAATATTTCATTACAATATAAAATACAAAAAATGTGTTACCAAATTTTAACAAGTTTAATCTCAAGAACGGTACTAGAATAAAGTAGAAGAATTGTCACTAAACTTTTAAATGTGTAAAAGAAACATTCGAAGAAAAATCATTGTCAAACCTTCGAAAAAATCTTTAATCCCCGCAATCTAATTCAAAGGTTTTAGAGCGGCACATTCCATCACATCTTCTAAGAAGCCACATACTCTACTGGACTAGACCCATCAGAGCACTTTTCACAATAAGCATCATATCGCATGTTAAAGCAAATTTTTCCTAGAAAATAATTTGAACATTTATTGCAACAAATTTTGTGTACGGTGTTGCGTTGTGTCTTATGCCTCTCAAACTCTGAACGATGTGCAAAGCCCTTCTGGCAGAATGAGCATCGGTGAGGCCACTGATGGGATTGCTTATAAGAATGATGCATCAGTTGTTTTGATCTTTGAAAAGTCTTATCACTTTCCTCAGAACGATGAGATGTGTTGTTGCTTGAAATTATTTGTTCTCTCTTGTATTCAGCTTCAAATACGACTCCGCACTGTGTACACGCGTAGCACGATCCCGGAGAAACAACAAAAGCGATATTCCCAACCATTTCCTTGTTTTCCTTTTTGCAAGAGTTACAAATATATGAAAAGCCTTCTTCACTTGGGTTAATTTTCTTTGTTTTGAATCCGTGATTAAATTTCCCTCCACACCGTGTGCATATAAAGCCCTGTCCTGGAAGAAAATCAAAAGTGAAAATCTTTTTTGTTTCTTCGCTTGCATTTCTGCAAGAACCACAAAAATACAAGAATTCTTCAAAAGGATTTATGTTGGCTTCGGCCATATCACAAGCATAATACGAAATATGTTACATCTAATGATACTTTTCAATGAACTATTAATTAGTAGGGAGATTCAACTTACAATACTATATATTCATGAAATCATGAGTTTATATCCCGCAAGAGAAAAACATCGTGTTGCCAGTTTCTGCTAAATATATTATTTCCGAACTTTTTTGTAACTGTTGGCTCTGTTAGTAGCTGAGTGGTTGTGGTCGAAACCTTGTGGTTGACGTTATTTCTATTGATTCGTGGGTACGAGAATAAATGAATGAGTGAATATTTACGTCGCAAATATACAGCTACAAGAGGGCTTTTGGCGATGGACCTCGTGTTTTTGAACCATGGTCAAGTGACGAGCACGACCCATGAACTCTCACTCCACCCCCTCTAAATTCTCCACCACTCGAACGGGAGGACGTTTGAGCCTCGGCATCAGCGCACTCTGCAATGTGGATCTTCAGTGGTACCAGGCTTGAACAAATGACACACCAGCCACGAGTCCATTAACTTGACCACTAGGGTACCACGGCTTCCGTGGGCACGAGAGCTGACAACCCCTAAAGAAATGCTATGTGGACTATATGGTATGTGTTAAATATGTAGAAGTGCAAAGTTGTCGTCTTAGTGTGGTTTGAAGTTTGGTGAGTGGATTGCCACTGCTGGTGTAAGCCCCGTCATTTGAGCTTAAGTCATATTTGAGAGTTCGTTAATAACAGCCCTGGAGAAGTAACATTTATAAAGAATCAAAGAAGAAGTATCTTTCTTTTTTGGTTCTTTAGAAGATTCTTTTTGATTCTTTGATTATTCTGAAAAAGTGTAGAAAACTTTTCCCTGAATAGTTCACAGAACCGAAGCCCATCCATCTTCAAAGTAGTCCACTTGGGCGAAGAACCATTTCTGCCAGCATTTGTATAACTTCTGGATGCAGAGCTGGAAACCCTTTTACACAAACTCCCGTAAGGCCTCTTTCGATACTGCTGCCACCTCATCTGATGACAAAAAATGACGTCCCAGTAAATGTTTTTTTATTGATGCGAACAGGTAAAAGTCACATGGGGCTATGTCTGGTGAATAGGGGGGGATATGGAAGCACGTTGGTACCAGTTTGGGCGAGGAGCTCTTTTACCAAATGGGATCCATGAGCTGGTGTGTTTTCAAGCACAAGGTACCAGTTGTCACTTTTTTTTAACTGATGCCACTTACGACGAAGGGATTCCCTTAAACGACGTCTTCGAGAAGTGTGTAGCGTCAGCAATTTGTGCAAGTGCAGCCTTTTCGAACACACTCAGACACCAATGCAACCTTTTCCACGCTCTTTGAAGACGGTCGATAAACGTGTTCATCGTTAACGATGGGTTATGATCTCTCTTTAAAATGCCGAAGCCATTCGTTAACTTTGGATCTCACCACGGTAGGTTTACCGCAACCTTTCTCAGCATTTCTGAAATCTCCATTGGTGTTCTACCTAAGCGTTAACAGAATTTAATGTTCAACGCTGTTCATGAAAAGCAATCTTTCTTACACAGCAAAACAAAGCTAACTAGTTTCAGAACATAACAGCTGAGCGTGCAGTTTGGTCACATGGCAAGAACTAAGCTAACCTGGCCAGGCAGGGGAGGTTTGGGAGAATCTATTTCAAGTGGTTTAACTTTAGGTACTTACTTTCGTCGTCAGCAATGGACGCAGTCCGAGAATTTTGGATCAAAATATGTATAATGAAAAATGTGACACAAATTTTTTTTAAAAAGAGATAAGTTTCATTCAAATTTATTTACATAACTAAAGTACACTATCTGCGCAACAATACAAAAATGCTACAAACCAAAGCTTCCAACTAACAATACGTAACTTATTTTTGACTAAGACTGGGAAAATTCGTTTATACACTTCATATCAGGACAATGGCGTAGCGGAGAACACTTGGGCCCCTCTGCAAAGTCATGTCTTCGGCCTCCAAGTTGGATTCTACAAGGAGAAAATACTTGGTGGCAGTTAGACTTTAGGGCCCTCCCTTTCAATGCGGAGGTTGCGGGAGAGTACGGTACGCTACTGTATCAGAATAACATAGAACTAAATTGTTGATTAGATCTACGTTGTACGGCTCTTTTGTAGTTTAAGCTTACATTGTAGACAAGTTAGGGCATATAGCAGCGTTATTGCGTTCCTGTATAAATCTGTTTTCGGCCATCTGTCTCGGACCGTGCTATGTTTGTTACCAACAAGTAACTTGTGCCATCTAAAACTATTAAATCATTGGCGTGTGTTAGTGGATATTTTTTATTTTCGTATTTGAGGGATTATCTTAGTTTTTGTATTGTTAGTTCGTTATTATTTTGTTTTCATATTGTTGTTAGCGTGATGATGGAAATTCCAAGATTAAATTTATTGAATGAAATTGAACAATAACCAAATTTTAGTAATAACATTAAAACTAGTTATACTCATCACTGTTACTACAGGTGACAAATCAGTGGAAATAAGTTTCGTCAATGTTCTTTCACAAAAGGTGTTACATAACGCTCAGTACTATAACATAACGTACTATATTATAAACAACCACCTATAGTAATGTTTTACTCAACACGTAAAAATCACTACTATTTTATTTATTGTAACTAACAATAAAAATGTATACCAATTTTATTATTTTATATTAAAACATGTGCGGACCCCCTAATGTTGTTCAGGGACCCCTAAATTAATTTTAATCTTCCCCGGACACCCAGAAGGAAATCGATTACCCTTGGCGGTCCACAGGGACCAATTTCGGAACCGCTGCCTAAACAATCGGTTGAAGTTACTCAAATCTTTAGTAAAGAAATCTAAAGATTTTTAAAAAGTTTTTTTTTAGACACTGATAGTTGTGTCTGAGCGCTGTAGAAGGTGTGAAAGGGTTTAATAAGTGAATTCTAGTGCTGTGTAATTCAAGGATTGTTCATCGACAATAAATTTACATCACTCCTAAAGAACGGTCTTGCTTTTTGAGACTGATACCATAAAATTCCCGATCTACACATTTTCCCCTCAATTTTTGGCGGAATATCAAGTAAGAAAGGTGGGCTGAAAATTCAAGATAAAAGATTTGTTTTAAGAATATTTAAAAGATTCAAGATTTGTTTTAAGAATATTTAAAATTTTCTGAGTATTGTGAAATTTATAATACTTGTGCATTAGCAAACTTCCGAGACTTGTTTTTGTTGATGCAAGTGTTTTCTATTTCCTAAGGAAGTAGATCTTAAACTGTAGTCCGCGGACCCTTACTGTTCTAAGTTAAAATGAGGGGTCTTCCTTACAAATTTCGTAATTTCAAACAAAGTTCAAATAACAAGAATAACAAGTAACCTTCCTAATTTTCATGTTACATGGTTTCAATTAACTCGTTAAATACCCGATAATTCTACATGACAGATATTTAATTGATTCGTGCCTCGAACTCAAAAACTATGTAGAACATACTTGCACTCGAATCATGCGACCCCAAAAATTTGCTTTCACGACGTTTACTAAAAGGTTATATGCAAATAAATTACTCTCGTTATAAGATATAAAGATTAATCCGATTTTCAATGAAATCTCCAGAAACACTGCAGCTAGTCGTATTAGATAGGAAAATTCAAAGTCCGAAATGAACGTGTAGTAACAGACTTTGACGAATGTAAGAAAGCAGACGTGAGCTCAGATTATTAGTTTTTTATTTGTTGTATCTGGCAATGAAAGAATCCGATGATGGATTAAATGAGTTGCTATGGCAACAGTAGAACAAACTTGGAAAAATATAACATAATAACAAAGTGAGCAGCGAAATAAAGACCTTTAATATTTTCACCTTCTGAAATGGATTTTATTTTATTTTATTTGTAATATATTTAATCATGGTGCAATAATATTACACCATAAAATTTCTGTGTAGCAATTATATTAATATCTATGGAATAAATCTTAAATTATTACTCATTTAATTTTGCCGGTTCTGTATTGGATGCACTCAAAACACATACGTAAGTGTAAGAGTGGAATTTTTATGACTGTATATAATGCATATGTATATATATGTGTGTGTGTGTGAACATATTATTACGCCGAAATAAATACGAACTCAATACTACAGAAAGAGGTATTCGCATTATTCAGGAAAAGTTATTATAATGAGAAATGTTTATGAAGAGTATATTTGAAATGTAATCTTTTTAATGTGAAAATATTTCGTGAAGAAACATCGATGCACAATTCATGAAGACCGGTGGGCTCCTAATATAGCTCACCCCCGGTTTTTGAACTTTTTTTTTGTCGCCAAGCAGGGCGAAAAGTTCGCCAAGCTATCTACCCTTCCTTTTCATCTTTAAATTAAAATTCCGTTATTTTTGACCATCAGGTATCTGCAATTAAATATTACCGTTAGTTACGTTAACTATGGCAACCCTAAAACTGATATATACAGAAAAATTTAACCATTTCCATCTTTTGCACGGTTGAACGATCTTTTAAAAATACGTGTGAGTACCGGTTTTTGAGAATGAGTCGCCGTGCGCAAGGTTTAACTATTCCTTTTTTTTGCTTTATTGGAAGAAAGGGGACAAATGAATTTGCTTGAATGGTGTATGCGTGAAAATTTAATTTCTAGCAGGTATGAATGTTCTAAATGTGTTTCTGAGGGAAAGGAAGGGAACGATTGATGGATATGAATGGAGATGCCGTACGAAAGGAGGAGAGAATCCGCATGATGTTTGCAAGAGTGTAAGAAAAAGTACGTTGTTTGCTAGTCATTTAAATATGTGTGATATTTTAATTTTAAAGCGTCATTTTTTTGTAAAATAAATGAATGAGTTTGCTGTGAATAATGTGAAAGTGAATACAAATACAGTGGTTGATTGGTACATGTTTTGCCGACAGGTCTGTATGGTTGCGGTTTTGAATGAAAGTGATGGTGTAGGGAAAATGGTTGAAATTGATGAGAGCCTGTTGGGTAAAATGAAGTATGGAAAGGGCAAGCCTGTGAAGGGTCAATGGGTGTTTGGAGGAGTTGAAAGGAACTCGAATAAATGTTTTCTTAGAGTGGTGCCAAATCGAACGAAAGAGGAACTTGTGAGTGTTTTTAAGAAGTGGGTGGTACCAGAGTCCGTTATAATTTCGGAAGCCCTACAATTGCCTGTCGCATGAAGATTATCAGCATTTGCGGGTCAACCCCAGTCTCACTTTTAAGGACCCTGAAACCGGTGATCACACCAATTCAATCGAAGGGACGTGGTCAGTGTTGCCAGATCGTGCGATTTTTCGCTAATTTTGCTACTTTTTAAAGCTTTCCGCTACTTTTTTTATCCTGTTGCTACTTCACTTGAAGATCCCGCTACTTTTTGCTACTTTCAAACATATATAAAAGTATTGAAACAAGTTTCGGAAAAATCTCAAAGAAAAAAAAAATAGTGACTTTAGTACCCAAAGAAAACATGCAGTATGCTTCACCACTCCGAAAACACACGAAACTCTGTAATTTCTCCCCCCCCCTTCCCCCACCGCCACGATTTGGAGGTACTCCCCTCTCTCGCTACTCCTGTCCACTGCAAGTAGTAGAAAAAAGAAATAGGGACTCTTTCTAATCCCGATAGAAGAATGAAAATGAAACATGTAATATTCTTAAAAAATAGGCTGAGAGAATTTCTACATAAATATTAAACTGTAAAAGTAATTGTGAAAAAACAAAAATTCTTATAGAACTAAGTAAATTGTATAATTCTCATGAACGGTATTGCATTGAATTAAAGAATAAAAATCTATTTTTGTAATTGACTTACATTGCAGCACTGGACTTATAAAAAATTACATACAATGACAAAAGTAAGCACTTGTCATCTAGAGAGATTATGTGATAAAAATCTGATTAAATCCCTTTTGAAAGGTTTTGATCTGGATTCAATTGCGTAACGTACACCCTCGCATTGTGGGGGCCCAGGGATTCTAGGGGACCCAAAGCCTGACTGACGCAATGTACGTATTAGGGCTTGGGGTCCAAAAGCTGACTTTGCTATATAGGGGCCCTAATATTCTCCGTTACGCCACACAGCCTAGATTCCTCTCTTTCCAATCAACTACTTGTCTTACTATGCCTTTGCTTAAATTAATACAAGGATAGAATTAAATATTGTTAAATTACAGCTGCCAATTTTAGCAGAATTTGAGTGGATTAATTTACTCTTTCAAAGTGATCATGGTGATCATTGCAAATTACTGAAAGTATTAAAAGATTGCACCTACTCATTTAAGAAGAATAATTTACCTTAAATGTATGAATCTCGAAATTGACATGAGTATAAAAAGCATTTATTTGCCTATTGAAGTATTTGATGGATGTCTTTTTGAATAAACTGACAAGCAAACGTAAAATAATTTCAACAGAATCTACTAAAGAATTCTGTCAAAGATGTCGTAATTTTCTCAAGATTTCATGTGAGCAACTTTTAAACCGAATCCCTACAAATTACAGAGCTTTTAAAAACGATAAAGAGTTTTTCCCCTGATATCTTTAAAATTCAAATCGTCCTTTTTTTTTTATCTGCCTTTCGAATTAGCCTTTCGAATTAGAATTCATATTCTGGGGAATCAATGGAGACAAATTTTCAACATGCAGTTGAAGGATGTTTTTCTATCTGAATCTGAACTTTTAAATGATGGAAAATTATTTTGGTTTCACATTTTTAATATAAAATACGCAGTTGGAAATCCCTTTTTAAGATATTTAGATATATTTGCTTTAAAGTTTTATAGCCTACAAATAAGTCATGCCACTGTAAAAAGGGCATTTTCCGGAGTGACTTCAAAAAAGACAAAATTAAGGAATCGAATGGGGCTTGAACTGTTTGAGTCAATCCTCAGAATCGAAATGACTTTGGAAGAATGAGGGACTTGCTGCGTTGATTTCATTCCATCGTCACAAATGCTTCAATATAATTCAGAAATTTATAAAAAAATATCACAATACTTAGCAGGAAGAATTTAAAAGAATTTTAAATGAATTAAATAATTAAAGCATTTTAAAACGTATTTTTTATAATATACTTTTACAAAATTAAAAAATTATATTTATGAATTGGAAGTGAAAATCGATTCGCTACTTTTCGCTACTTTTTTCCCTCTTCGTGCTACTTTGTTGCGTAAGTTTCTGGCAACTCTGGACGTGGTCGGCGATAAAAAGATCGTTAAGGAACCATGCGGCCCATGTGGAGGGCGAATTCGGTCACTATTTAGCAGAATACATGTGGTGACGCCGGAGAGAGCATTCGATGGATGAAGGTGTTTTTCGGGAATTTCTCCGTGCGATCGCCACATTGTACCCTCCCATGGAGAAAAACGTTCCTTCATAAGCACGTAAGTTTTCTCAATTTTTTCAATTTTAGTATGCCTTTCATATGCTTCGCTGAACAGTTCAATTTCAGTTGTTTTTATTCATTTACCATTCTTTGCTCTTCCGGGAAAAACGTCATATTTTTCCTAGTTCCGTCGGTCGGAGTTTGAAAATCGCGCTTTGGCGCCATTTTGGTGCGGATAAAAAAATTCTTCGCCAAGGGGGTGGGCTATAATACGAATTTACCCAGGTTTTTGATTTTTCTTTCTAAGGCAGGCTACAAAAGTAATTGAATTTATACCGTAATATTGTGTAAATCTGACCTA
>BMAV01022829.1:105267-118036 GCA_019973955.1 Trichonephila inaurata madagascariensis
TTAGCGCAGATACCACAACGATGAAGAGGCGTGTCGGTTGATTTAATTTTTTCCTCTTGAATCCTGCTTCAAACACGGTTATATACCATGTGCATGTATAGCAAGGTCCCAGAGCATCAACGAAAAAGAAATCCTTTTCTGTTTCTTTTGCTGTATTTCTGCAATCAAAACAGAAGTAAGAAAAGTCTTCTTCAGAGGGATACACCTTACCTTCTGCCATTGTACACGAGTAATTCTAAATAAATAACTGTTATACAACACTTGTCAAAGAACTATGAACAAACACAAGGAGGGAAGTTCTTTTTTATAGTACTATATGTGAATGAAAATTCGGTAGATTTTTAAGTACATGAGAAAAGTAGCGTGTCGCCATTTTCTGCCAACCATATACCTTTTTCGGCTTTTTCTGTAATTTTGGTGCTGCTTTGAGCCGCTAGGATCGCAGTCGTGTCTTGGGTTCGAATCTTAACGCCACTTAAGAAATGACGTGTTGTGTATCTGATGCGCGTTAAATATGTTGAAGTGCAAATTCCTCAAAAAAGTCTAATGTGGAAGTATGGAGGACAGAGTGCCAACTCAAGTGTCAAACTCTTGAATTTATCTTCAATATAAATCAAGAGTTGGTCGAAATCAATAAACAATCAGTCAATCAAAGAGAAAGTAGCTTTCTAATATGAAGTTATTAAGACTTATGCTTACTTAACATTTTTACAACTTTAAATAAAAGAAATGTTTTTATCTTTCTTCGCTAAGTCCTTATCGTGCAAAATGAAATGCGATCTTAGATGTCGTCTTTTTCACAACACAATGGTTCAGAATTATAACCTAGCCATTTGATTTCGGCCCAAAATCACGAGCTCCATCACCAATATATGTATAATCTGAAGTGTAGTCCTCGTCACTTTAAAAGGGGTTAAAATCCCTAGCTCTCTAGTCCTTCAGGTATCTTCAGTGATTGAGTAAATGTTTATTTTCCTCGCACTTTAAAGTAACACTATGGCCGTTGGTGACGAACCTTGGAACTTTGAATAGCGTACAAGTGACAAGGACGATCCCTGAACTAGCAGCTTCCTCTCCTGAGTTCCGTACCAAGCGAACGTGAGCATTTCAAATCTTGAGAGGATCACCCCAATAGCCTAATGGTAATTATCCCAAATTCGTAGCCGGTGTCTTCGGTTCGAGTCTTAATACCACCGACGACCCGTCCTGTACGCAAGTAAGGTTCATCAAATACGTCGAGGCTGAAATTCGTGCCATGGTTTGATGGGGTAGTTTGGAGAATGGGTTCACGCTCAAAGATCGTCTTCGTCACTTTACTGACAAGGAGAGGGCCTGACTAAGGAAATTCTTTTCAGGCCGAGACTTGGTGTAATAGTAGTACTCCTTTAGGGTGTTCAATCCTTAATGTAATTCCGTCGAATGGCCAGTCAATTTGGAAAAAAAAGGCTTCGACATTCATGCTTTGCTTTTATACAATTAAGCTTCAATTTTTTTCACCGGCCCGTTGGCTCAATAGGTAAGTCGTCTGCCTTCGGTGCGGGTGGATCCGAGTTCGAAGCACCCGAAAAATCTTTTTCTTTCAATCCCTTTATTTATTTTTTTAGATAAATAAATTTATTTATGAAAGGTTTATTAAATATTAAATGATATTCTACGCAATTATTTTGAATCTTATAAAGTAAAAAAATTACTGTAATTATATAAATATGTATATAATGTTTAATAAATATATTTTTATATAAATAAATAATAATTATAATAAAATATATAAAAAGTATTAAATGATATTTTACATAAAAATTATTTACAAATAATTTTATAATGTGAAATACAATATACTATAAATGAAATATTATATATATAATATAAAATAATTTATAAAATATATTATTATTATTATAACTAAACTAATTATTTTATAATTGTATGAAATATTTAATACAAGTCCTTTTTAACTAAATTTATTTAAACAATTTTAATAAATGTATTTATATAATTTTAATAATTTAATTAATAATATTGAATTATTGTAATTAATATTAATTAATTTATTTTGAATAATTTTCATGAATAATTAATGTTAAGAAATGTATTTACGAAATTTTAATTAGTGCTAATTAATTATTTTAATTAATATTAATTTTAAGTAATTTTAATAAATAATTAATTTTAATAAATGTATTTAAATAATTTTAATTAATAATTACTTATGTTTATTTAATATTACGTTTAAGTAATTTTAATGAATATTTAATTTTAATAAATGTATTTAAACAATTTTAATTAATAATTAATTTAATTAAAAATATTTTTAAATATTTTTATTTAATGATTAATTTTTAATAATTTTAAATAATAAATATATTTATTTATTTTTTACTCTATAAAACACAAAATAGTTACATAAATATAAAGCAATATTTAATAAACCTTTCATAAATAAATTTATTTAATTTTAAAAAATAACTTAAGGGATTGGAAGAAAAAGTTTTATCGGGTGATTCGAAATCGGATCCACCAGCACCGAAGGCAGACGATTTACCAATTGAGCCAATGGGCCGGTGAAAAAAATTGAAGCTTAATTGCTTAAAAGCAAAGCATGAATTTCGAAGGCTTTTTTCTCCGAATTGACTGGCCATTTGACGGAATTACATTAAGGATTGAACACCCTAAAGGAGTACTACTATTACACCAAGTCTCGACTCGAAAAGAATTTCCTTAGTCGTGCCCTCTCCTTGTGAGATGAAAAATTAGAACATTTGTCACCAATTGTCCTTGTGTTCCCTTAGTGCGATGTGAACCACGGTCTAGGGACAAAGACGAAGTACGTGCTAGAGCAACTTTCTCTCCAAACTTCCTAACCTTGACAAAGTGAGGATTTCGAGATTCTATAAATTAAGTATGCTTCATCATCTCTACAAGGTGTGTCTTCCAAAATCTAACGCACTGCTGGAAAACGCAGGATACCATTTTGCCACTCCCGAAACCACTAAAAATAATGAGGCCTGGAATCCCGGATTCAAAAGTATCGAACATAAGCACGAATTTTCCTAAGTGTGATTAATGTACTAAATTGGTATGTACTGTTGAGGAAAAGATCTTATTTTTCATACGTCTTTCTTTATTGCGATGAATGATGAATCCAAACATTGTTTCCATTTTAAGAATACAGGAATTATTTGCTACTTCTATGTTAACATTTCAAAAGTCACGTCCATGTATTATACGGTGTAAGTTTCCTTAATACCTCCTAATGTTAAAAACCTAGTACATATCGGGAGAAGTTTTTTTCGTCTTCATCTCTTCGTCAAAAGGGAATGTATACCGTGAAAAGTTAATTTGGGCTCAATTCAATAGAAGGTGTTTGATAAGCAGTATTCCATGATCAACCATATATAAAAAAAGAAAAAACGTACTCAAGCTAAAAATTGCTTTTGAAAACAACTTAACTATGGGTGGTGTATATTGCTGTGATCAAAAATTATTCCTTCATCCAATAATCCGAAAACGCTAGAAGAAATATTGTAAAAAGACGTTTTTACTCTTACTAGACGAGGCACTCTAGAACTCCTTTATTTTTTATGAAAATGTAGCTCGGAAACGTATTACATTTTAGAATTTCGAATCCAAATTGTAGAAGAGCTTTTACCCAAATAGAATGATGCAGCTTCTGGACAAACAAATCCTGGCAGAACACCTATAGTAGATAACCCTGCCCGTCTTAATAAAGGACATTTTATATCCCATACTCTTCTTATTCTTGGGAAACGTGGGCCTACAAGAAAGTGTAAAGTTTGTATTTCATAAAAGGATGCAGATGGAAAAAAGATAAGAAAGGAAATACGATTTTGATGTAATACTCGTAATCCGGAGTTGTGCTAGGAAAAAGTGTTTCCGGTTATACAACACAGAACTGGATTACTGAACTACTAACACGTATTCATTTTTATTTATTTTTATTTTATTTCTTTTAAAAAATAATGCTTCACTGGGAACGAACTGTATCACTGTCACGCTGTATGACAGCTACTTTAATCGAATATGAAGTTGCTACAAAATCTCAAAAAAGTTGCAGCATGTATTATAAAATATCAATTTGTAAGTACTGAGTATATATTTGTACTAAACATTTTATTTTTGCATTTAAAAAAATTGACAATTCATGTACCCAAATCATCAAAATAACGTGACAGTTAAAGGGTTAAAACAAATCGAATACTTACGATATATTTTGTTTTAGGAATGTTTAATTTATTCATTTATTTCAAAACGATATATTTATGTGAATATCTACAGAATTTGTTCTGACTGATACATTAAAAAATATTGTGTAGCAGAAATAAATTAATAAATACCGGAGACTTATCTCCAAAAGGTGCTAAATTAGAATGTGACCCTACAATATATTTTCATATTTGTAAAAGTGTTTAGTCTAGTTCCTTTTTGTAAACACTGAAAGAATATACTAAAAAATTATTCCATCGTCTTACAAAAAACGGAACATAAAGCTTTTCAATTTCATATAAGTACTGTTATTCTTTGTTCTTCATAATATTCCGTGTTCTTCATTCTTAATGTTGTTACTTTGTATTAAAATGCGAATTAAAAGGTGGCAGAGTAAATCAGAACGTGATATCAACTATCAAATCCTTGCAGAAGTATTCTATATTAACTCGAAAAGAAAATTTTAGAAACCCGATTAAAACTAGAAAGATGTCTTGAGAATGTAATTAATACTCACAGTGATATTAATAGTAAATTAAATCAGCCTTCTTAACAATATTCTCATGTACTATGAGTAACAAATATTTATATAACATAATTGATGTATATTATTTTACCGAATCAATATGAAAAATCTAGATAGAATTAAAAAATACATGCATGTTTTCAGTATTATAGAGATGCGTTTATTTACCCAGTTTGCGTACTATATAATCAAAGACAATTATACTTAAGGATTAACTCTAGTCGAAGCCGACACACGCAGTTTTTTATATTTTCGTGCCTGTATGCCAGAGTCTCTTATTGCTTTTTCGACTAGCATGAAAGAGAACCTCCTTGTTTTATTCCTTTTTCAGCGTAGAAAACACATGAAAAAGTTCTGCACTCAATTCTGCATTTCACTTTATTAGAGTGATATTTATCAGGTTAACTATTTTCTTGGGTATTCCTAACTCCAACATTGCTTCAAACAGAACTAAAAATTTAAACATAAAAAAGGTAACATTAAACTCCTCAAAATTCCGCTATAATAAAAATGTAAAATATTTACATAAATTCGCTTAAAGTTAACTACAGTTGTTTTAGTTCCGCATTAAACCCCTCCGTAACTAAAAAAAACTTTCATTAAAAATTTAAAGATGTAAAATTGACACTTGAAAACATTAAGATAATAATTATTTAATTTCGGATGAGTTTTGTTCGAAGTTTTTATAAGAAAAATCAAATAAACTCAGTATAATGGCATTTTTCTTTTAATATAATTCAACCTAAAATGAATCATCATTATGAAAAAAGCATGGTAAAATTTTTATCCAATGAAGAAATCTCAGGTATAAGTTTAATCTAAAAACGAATAAAGATGTGTCAAAAAAAATTTTCAGTAGGTTAAAATTCATAAAATAAGTACTCGCGTCTGATTGAATATACATCCTCTTTGTAATAAGTTAAAAAATATCTAAAAATGATAGGTCAAACACGAAAATGCAATTAATTCAGTAAATATAAAAACAACAAAAAAATTATTTATATAAAAATTATTTTATGAACCTAGTGAAAACATAATATTCGTAGTTAAACGTTAAATAATACTCATTTCTTAAAATGAAACATTAAATTATCTTCAATTCTTAATCGTCAGAAAAATGCGGGCCTTTTACAATTGACAGGATATTTCTTTAATATTTTGAAAATACTTAATGTGTACTTGTAATCCGTAAAAAAAATAATAAAGTAAAAGTCGTACTAAAAATTCCACTACAATTATTTTATTTCGATAAAAAAAAAGAACTGAAAAATTTAATTCGAATCATTACAAGCTTAATAGCATAAACATTTTTTTTTCATTAAAGCTCAAGAATCCGAACAAAACTGTGGAATGTATGAACAATTTTCAAAGTAACCCGATCAATTTTTCTTTTACAAACATTTAAACGAGTCAGTTTAATCAGAAAAGGGGTTAACTAAATGGAAATTATTATGTCGTCACTATTTTCTAGCTTCTATTAAAGCTCTTTGAGTTTAGCATTTTCATTTCACAAAAACTTACAAATAATGCATCGAAATACCCTATCACTTTTTAAGAAGCTACGTATTCTACTAGACTTGGTCCATTGGAGCACTTTTTACAGAAGAAGTCAATAGTAGGTAAATGTAGAATCTTCAAGCAAATTTTCCCTCGAAAATAATTCAAACATTTACTGCAGCGTATTTTACGTACGGTATTGCGCTTTCTCTCATGCAGTTCCAAAAGTGAACGTACTGCAAAACCTTGCTGGCAGACCGGACATCGGTGCGGCCAGTCATCAGAGTAATTATAGGAATGATGTAACAGTTGAAATGATCTTCGAAATGTCTTACCACATTCCGGACAACGATGAGTTGTGTTGTCGCTTGAAATTATTTGTTCTCTCTTGTATCCAGCTTCAAACACGACTCCGCACTGTGTAATTTTCTTTGTTATGAATCCGTGATTAAATTTCCCTCCACACCGTGTGCATATAAAGCCCGGTCCTTGATGAAAATCAAAAGTGAAGATCTTTTTTGTTTCTTCGCTTGCATTTCTGCAAGAACCACAAAAATACAAGAATTCTTCAGAGGGATTTATGTTGGCTTCGGCCATATCACAAGTATAATACGAAATAAGTTACAGCTAATGATACTTTTCAATGAACTATCAACTAGTAGGAAAATTCAACTTACTGTACTATATGTGCATGAAATCATAAATTTATATCCCGCATGAGAAAAACAGCGAGTTGCCAGTTTCTGCTAAATATATTATTTCCGAATTTTTCCATAACTGTTGACACTGTTGGTAGCTGAGTGGTTGTGGTCGAAACCTTGTGGTTGACATTATTTCTATAGATTCGTGGGTACGAGAATAAATGAAAGAGTGAATATTAACGTCGCAACTATACAGCTACATGAGGGCTTTGGGCGATGGACCTCGTGTTTTGGAACCATGGTCAAGAGACGAGGACGACACCTGAGTAGTCATTCCTCCCCACCCACTCCTAACTTCTCCACCATATCAACGGGAGGACGTTTGGGCCTCGGCATATATTACGTGCTTCAGCCCACTCTGCACTGTGGGTCTTCAGTGGTACCAGGCTTGAACTCATGACACACCAGCCTCACGAGTCCATTACCTTCACCACTAGGGTACCACGGCTTCCGTGGGTATGAGAGCTGACACCCCTAAAGAAATGCTTTGTGGACTAGATGGTACGTGTTAAATATGTAGAAGTGTAAAGTTGTGGTCTTACTGTGGCTTGAAGTTTGGTGAGTGGATTGCCAATGCTGGTGTGAGCCTCGTCATTTGAGCTTAAGTCAGATTTGAGAGTTTGTTGATAACAGTCCTGGAGAAATAACATTTATAATGAATCAAAGAAGAAGTATCTTTCTTCTTTGGTTCTCTAGAAGATTCTTTTAGATTCTTTGATTATTCTGAAAAAGTGTAGAAAACTTTCCCCTGAACAGTTCAATCTAAAAAAGCACATCCACCTTCAACGTAGTCCGCTTAGGCGAAGGTACATTTCTGCCAGCATTCGGATAACTTCTAGTAGCAGAGCTGGAAACTCTTTTTCACAACCTACCGTAAGGCCTCTTTCGATGCTGCTTTTACCTCATCTGATGACACAAAATGACGTCCCTGTAAATGTTTTTTCATTGATGGGAACAGGTAAAAGTCACACGGGGCTAATTCTGGTGAGTAGTGGGGGATATGAAAGCACGTTAGTAGGAGTTTGGGTGAGGGGCTCTTTTACCAAATGGGATCGATGAGCTGGTGCGTTTTCATGCAGAAGAGTGGCCGCGGTAGCCGAGTGGTATAGGTATCGGAACACGGCTTGCCTTGTCACGAGTTCGAGCCCAGTACCACTAAAGACCCGCCGTGTAGTGAAGCGATGCACGTTAAATATGTCGAGAGCTGAAACATTCTCCCGTTGGTGTGGTGTGGTAGTTAGGAGAGGGGTGTGCCAACTCAGGTGTATTCCACGTCACTTGACCATGGTTCAAAATTATGTGGTCCGTCGCCAAAAGCCCTCGTGTTGCTGAACAATGCGACGTTAATATTCAATCAATCAGTTCATGCAGAAGATACCAGTTGTCACTCTCTTAGAACTGAGGCCACTTACGACGAATGGATTCCCTTAAACGATGTCTTCGAGAAGTGTGTAGCTTCAGCGATTTGTGCAAGTGTTTGATGGCAGTCTTTTCAAACACACTCAGACACCAATGCAACCTTTTCCACGCTCTTTGAAGACGGTCTATAAACGTGTTCATCGTTAATGATGGGTTATCATCCCTATTTAAAACGCCAAAGCCATTCGTTAACTTTGGATCTCCCCATGGTAGTTTCACCGTAACCTTTTTCAGCATTTCTGATTGGTGTTCTACCTAAGCGTTGACAGAATTTAATGTTCAACGCTGTTCAAGAAAAGCAATCTTTCTTACACAGCGAAACAAAGCTAAATAGTTCCAGAACATAACAGCGGCGCGTGTAGTTCGGTCACATGGCATGAACTAAGCCAACCTGGCCAGGCAAGGGAGGTTTGGGAGAATCTATTTGAAGTGGTTTAACTTTAGGTTTTTACTTTCGTCGTCAGCAATGGCCGCAGTCCGTGAATTTTGGATCGTAATACATATAATGAAAAATGTGACAAATAATTTTTTTAAAAAGAGATAAGTTTTATTCAAATTTACTTACATAACTTAAGTACACTATCTGCGCAACAATACAAAAATGCTACAAACCAAAGCTTCCAAATAACAATACGTAACTTATTTTTGTCTAAGACTGGGAAAATTTGTTTATACACTTCATATTAGGACAATGGCGTAGCGGAGAACACTTGTTCCCCTCTGCAAAGTCATGTCTTGGGCCTCCAAGTTCGATTCTACAAGGAAAAAATACTTGGTGGCAGTCAGGCTTTAGGGCCCTCCCTTTCAATGCGGAGGTTGCGGAGGAGTACGTTACGCCACTGTATCAGCATAACATAGAACTAAATTGTTGATTAGATGTACATTGTACGACTATTTTGTAGTTTAAGCTTACATTGTAGACAAGTTAGGGCATATAGCAGCGTTATTACGTTCCTGTATATATCTGGTTTAGTCTATGTCTCGCACCGTTGTATGTTTGTTACCAACAAGTAACTGGTGCCATGTAAAACTATTAAATCAAAGGCGTGTGTTAGTGGATTTTTTTTTTATTTTCATTTTTGAGGGATTATTTTGTTTTTATATTGTTATTTCGTTATTATTTTGTTTTTATATTGTTGTTAGCGTGTTGATAGAAATTCAAAGCTTAAATTTATTGAAGGGAATTGAACAATAAACAAATTTAGTAATAAAATTAAAACTAGTTATACTCAGCACTATTACTACAGTTGACAAATCTGTGGAAATTAAGTTTTGTCAATGTTCATTGACAAAATGTGTTACATAACGCTCAGTACTAACATAACATACTATATTATAAAAACCCACGTATAGTAATATTTTACTCAGGACGTAAAAATCGCTACTATTTTATTTATTGTAAATAACAATAAAAATGCATACCAATTTTATTATTTCATATTAAAACTTGTGCGGTCCCCTTAACGTTGTGCAGGGAGGACACCTAAATTAATTTTAATCTTCACCGGACACCCAGAATGAAATCAAGGAACCATGGAGCTCCGTAGGAACCAATTTCGGAACCAATGTTTAAACAATCGGTTGAAGTTACTCAAATCTTTTTTTAGTAAAGAAATCTAAAGAATTTTAAAAAGTATTTTTAGACACTGATAGTTGTGTCTGAGCGCTGTAGAAGGTGTGAAAGGGTTTAATATGTGAATTCTAGTGCTGTGTAATTCAAGGATAGTTTATCGACAATAAATTTACATCAATCCTAAAGAACAGTCTTGCATTTTGAGACTGATATCATAAAATTTTCGAGCCCCAATCTACATATTTTCCCCTCAATTTTTGGCGGAATATCAAGTAAGATAGGTCGGCTGAAAATTCAAGATAAAAGATTTGTTTTATGAATATTTAAAAGATTCAAGATTTTGTTTTAAGAATATTTAAAAATTCCTGAGTATTGTGAAATTTAATCCTTGTGCACAATAGCAAACTTCGATACTTGTTTTTGTTGATGCAAGTGTTTTCTATTCCATTAGGCAGTGGTTCTCAAGCTGTAATCATCAGATTCCTACTGCTGTAAAGTAAAATTGGGGTTTTGCTTACAAATTTCGTAATTTCAAACAAAGTTCAAATAACAAGAATAACATATAACCTTCGTAATTTTCATGTTACATGGTTTCGTTTAACACGTTGGATGTCCCAAAATTCTTCACGACAGATATTTAATTGAACCATGATCTGAACTCAAAAACTGTGTAGAACATACTTGCACTCGAAGCATGCGACCCCGACAATTTGATTTCACGATGTTTACTAAAAAGATATATGCAAATAAATTACTCACATTATGGGATATAAAGATTAATCCGATTTTCAATGAAATCTCCAGAAACACTGCAGCCAGTCGTATTACAAAGGAAAATTCAAAGTCCGAAATGAACGTGTAGTAACAGACTTTGACGAATGAAGGAAAGCAGACGTGAGCTCAGATTATTAGTTTTTTATTTGTTGTATCTGGCAATGAAAGAATCCGATGGTGGATTAAATGAGTTGTCATAGCAACAGTAGAACAAGTATTATTGCGAATGGTACTGTATGCAACCCTCCAAGAGGTCTTCACGTAAATTTCCGCCATTCCAGAGATGCTTTCTCTGCCTTCAAGTAAGATTCCCAAAAGCGGCCGAGCCGCATTCTTAAAAATACGGTTCAACCGCTTTTGAGAACCCCACCTGAAAGCAAAAAAATATGTGCGGTGCATTTTTGATGCATCTCCAGAATGGCAAGACTTAAAGTGCAGACCGCTAGAGGGTTAATTAAATATGCGAGTTTAAGGCATAAACATTTATTGTGACTGCTTTGTGCAGTGTCTCCCTTGTAAGAGAATGTACAAGTGTGGGTGAGCGAGGTGGGGATGACGATCGCAGCGCCAACATCCCGGCCCACGTTGAAATAATATTTCAAGAAACAATGCTACATAAATCATACATAAAAATACAGATAATGAAAAATTAAAAAAAAAAATTATCAATATGAAAAAAATTGCACATTAAAATAAACAAAAAAAATTTGAATAAAAATATTAATGCGCACATTTTGAATCATTAATAGACATTTAAACACTTGGTAGTAAGTAGAATTTTGAAATTACTCTTTTAAAAATACCTTGAGGTGTCTTAACTTTAACAACTCTAACCTTTCCATCTGAACTTTTAATTATCTCTAAAATTCTTCCCATAGTCCATTTATATGGTGGAAGATTTTCATATTTAAAATAACCATTAAATTCGGAGTTGCATTTTCTTTTTCAAATTAACATTTATGTCTAGCCTGTAAATTATTAAGGTAATCTAACCTCCATTTGTGCCATATAAAATGAACAAATTTTGTTAATTTTTGTCATTGAGATAAACGATTGTCTAATTTATGCGTCAAGTCTGGCTCAGGTAAACTTTGAAGAGGTCTACCTACGAGAAAGCGTCCTGGGGTGAGGACTGCTAAAATCATTAGGATCAGAGGACATGGGAGTAAGAGGACGACTATTCAAAATACTTTCTATTTAAGTAGTAATTGTGATGAATTGATCTAATGTTAGACGTGCATCACCTACTGTTCTTTTAAAATGATGTTTAAAAGATTTGTGACACCTGCTTCCCAAAGTACTCCAAAATTGGGTGATCTAGGGGGAATAAATTTCCAAGTAATTTCTTCATTTGTTAAAAAATTGGCAAGATTATCTGGTGGATTTTTTTATCAAATTATATAAACGTTGCAATGCTCTGCTTGCACCTATGAAATTCGTAGCACATTATCAGTATAAATTGAAGTACTTTGGCTTCTTCTACTGAAAAATTGATTGAGAGTTGCAATCATAGCTTCTGTGGTTACTTTTGTGACAACCTCTATATCAATAGCTTTTGTAATAAGGCAAATATATGAAAATTGCAACATGTCATTTATGGTAAATACATTTCGTTGGCCTTTATATTTATTATAAAATGGACCTATAAAATCTATTCCTACATGAGTCAAAGGAGAACTAGGAGTAATTTTTTCTCTAGGTAAATTTCCCATAATTTGTTCTAAATTCTTAGGTTTGTTTTTGAAACAAACAATACAATTTTGGACGATTTGTCTGGTAGTGTTTCTGTCACCTAATGACCAGAACTCTTCTTTGACTAGATAAAGTAAGGTTTGAGCACCTACGTGCAAATTTGTCAAATGATAATAATTCATAATTAAAATAGTTAACTTGTGGTTTTTTGGAAGCAAAACGGGAAATTTCTGACTACATGTTAAATTTGAATTACTTAATCTACCACCAACTTTAAGTATGTTTTCTTTGTCAAGAAAGGGATTCGAACAAGTTAACTGACCTTTTTTAATAGTTCTCCCATTCCTAAGAATTTCAATTTCT
>BMAV01022830.1:8897-26690 GCA_019973955.1 Trichonephila inaurata madagascariensis
AACAAATTTAAAAGTTTCAAAATAAATAAAGGTTGTTGAAAATTGTAAATTATTCGGACATTTTTCCGATATAAAGGATTCCGATGGCAACCTCATTAATTAGGTAGAATTAGAACATTAAAAATATTTGATACAATATATATAGATCTGCAATGTAATCCTGTTTCGACAAGCATTTGCAGATATGTCGAAACATTGAAAAATTGGAATGCTAATAAATGCAGAATCTGAATCCCGAATAAATACTAGAAGTGTGGAATAATAATGCCTTTGCTTCAGTTAAAAACTAATAGTCGCATTGTTAGCCATTTTCGTGTTCACTTACTCTTGTGGACTGTCTTTTTTCAATTCCTACTATTAGCTCACACTATATATTTATTTATCTTGGTGGAGTTTTCAGTCGTTAATAAAATACATTTTAAAGTGCTCAATTGAACTGAAATTTTATATACATGATTATTTTGGATGACAATACAGTAACAATTATAATTAATAAAAATGAATTGATTTAAACTAATTATTCAAAAAATTACAAATACAGCCACGTTAGCATCATTTTTGGCGACTTAGCGACCATTTTGGCGACTTATTTCAAAACTTGAAAAAGTTTTTTTCTCACATTTTAAATCGCTCATTTGAGCTGAAATTTTCTCTACACTATTGTGTTTGGGGTAAAAATATGATTTAATTATAATTAATTAAAACTGATTGACTGAAACTAATTATTTAAAGAATTATAAATACAGCCATGTTGGTTTCATTTTTAGCGACTTGGGTCAAAACTTTAAAATATTTTTTTTCTCACGTTTTAAAGCATTCAGTTGAACTGAAATTTTATATACACGATTGTTTTGAATGACAATGCGATACAAAAAAAATTAAATTTGTTCCGAATGAAGGTAATAGATGTATATTTACTTAAAACAATTTGAAATATAGTTACAATGTCCATTTTATACGTATTTCTGAATAATGATTAGTTTATTCTCGTGCCCTTTACCAACGCCATTGACTGTATTTAGCTTTTGCGTGATGGCAACATGTTGTTTGTTTTAAGTTGTTTGTGCAACATAATCTTTGTGGAACATTCAGTTGCTGTACTGTGATCTTGAGCCGGCACTTTACTTGACGACTATATTGGCATTTAATTTATTTTTAATCAAAATCAAATGAATGAAAAAAAATAAACTAAACAAACAAACCGGATTAACGGTATCAACCCTTCCTTCGCAAACGTATAATGCGAAAAGAAACTACAACACGACGCAAGTGACGATTAGTGAAAAAAAGAAGAGGCAAGAAAAGCTTGCCAATGAAACAGAAGAAGAAAAACGCCTTCGCTTAGATAAACTAAATCAAGGATTACAGGATGCGTCTCAAGTGCAGCGCGAAACTCGATTATCATCAAAGATATGTTATATCTATAACAAATGAAACTCGGGAACAACGCGAATTACGATTACAAGACCAACGTCGTAGACAAGCACTAACAATAACAAATGAAACTCGGGAACAACACGAATTACGATTACAAGACCAACGTCGTAAACAAGCACTAACAATAAAAAATGAGACGCAAGAGCAGCGCGAAACACGATTAAAAGATCTACGTCGTATACAAGCGCTAACAATAGAAAATGAAACTCAAGAACAATGCAAAGTTCGCCAAGAAAGACAACGTATTCAGCATTCACAAACACTGAGAAGAGTAAATGCACAAATCGCTGCATTCGAAAGAGCCATCAACACATTCTGTGACAGAACTTGCGAAATCTGTACGAAACGATGCTATCCTAATCAAGTCACAAAATGCCCTTTGACAGAAACAAAGACGCATTTACCGAATGAATTCAGAAATAAGCAAGTGCTTCTACTAAGTCATCGCTGTAAAAGTCACATCAACAAGTAATAATGATCATTCGCCGCCGAAAGCATATTGGAACAACTTAGATTCTGGCCCCATACCAAGAGAGCTGCAAGAATGAACTCAGGTTGAAATACGCCTACTAGCGAGAATCAAACCATTCATAAAAATCATCAAGTTCGATGGATTACTTGGTCAATATCGATTCCGTGCACAAGCAATACTCTTCGCTCAAGACCTACATGAAGTCACAGAAAAGCTTCCCAACATACTGCCTAGACTAACTAAGAATTTAGATGTTGTCGTCAGAGGAAGAAAGGAGGATCTCAACATTTCTAGAGAATTCTCGGTTGATTGATCACGAGTGAACAGGGTTCTTAAATTGTTGATTATAGAAAATGAGTTCTACAAGGATCAAGAGTCACGCATGAAAGAATCAGATTATGTTCGAGTACAACCTTTAATAGCTGTTCGGGAACAAGAGGAACGTGAAGTAGAAGCTCATCAACGAGGCAATGTTTACATGCACGTCAATGATGTATCAAGAATTATACGAGCACCATGGCATCAAGCAGATGAGACAATTTTCACACCAGGCAGTGCAGGCATGCAATATTTAGGAATGGTGCTGGAAAACATTGTGAGAGCTTCGATTCTTGCACCGAATAGATGGACAACAACTACGCTTAGTGAAAATATAGTTGAAGGCAATAATATATATCAGCAAATCGTAATAGAAAATAAGCGTAGAGGTGGTCTTGTTGTAGAAGAAGACGGTTGTCTCTCTTGAAATACTTCATATGAATGTGATCAAACATGATTTCATTGTGTACGACAATACCTTCTTAATAGAATATGATTATAATACTCCCTATATATATATAGGTAGTCTTAGTGATTTTGTAAATGACGGAGAACTCACACACACTAGAAAGTAGTATCAATACAATGTTCAACAATTATCATCCCAAAGCTGGTGTATTAACAGCAGATGGGTATTCATATGAAGTTATACGTAATGCTGATAAATACTACTTCGCCGACTCGCATCCATGTGGTGCTGCAGGTGGTAAGGCAAGAGGGCCAAACGGAAAAGCATGCGTAATAGAATGTGATACATTTGATGAACTTTTGCGAGGATCGAAAAATGTCCAATACATGGTGAACTATATAGATGCCAATGTGAAAGATAACATCGTTCGTAATTATGGAATAGAACAAGAAGCAGCGACTCAAGACATTGTAAGATTGCAACCATCACAAGCAGAGGCAGTACCCCTAATTCAAACATCAGTGATGGCTCCAATCGATTGCGCGGAGCCAAATGTTAAAGATGAGGTTGAAACTGGCGCACACAAGGGGGTATCCTAGGGGTCCGGACCCTTCCCCCCAAAGCCCTTGATTTTTTTCCGATTGATTATAATTTTAAGTATATAATACGTAAAATTTAATTAAATATTTGTTATTAATGGTTAATTTTATTAATTAATACTAATTATGTATTCAATAATTAGTTTTTACCTGTTTTTTGTTCCCCAAAATTGACAAAATCAAAAGGAGCATGATTTAAGAATGATGGACTTTAGACCCTGGACCACCCCCCTCCCTTGAAAAATTTCTGTGCGCACTACTGGATAATGGCAATGAGATAAGACGCAAAACAAAGAGCAATATAGTAAAGGAGACACACGAATTGAAGGCAGTAGAATATGCATGGTATTTCCTCTTCCTATATGGCAAAAATGGATTAAGAGAGCAACGTGAAGTCCCAATAACACCGTTGGATTACTTCCAATACAGAATTCTGGCAAGTGACACACGATTTCAAAGAAATGACTACCTCTTCTATGCTCTCTCCATTTTCGAGTACCTACCTGTTAAATCAACTATAACAGCGCGCGGACGAAAGATTGTTGGCGAACATGGAATGGTAGATAATATACATCTCTATCTAAAGAACGTAAGAGGACAGCGCATAATGAACTGATTGTACAAATAAGATGCCTGGAACCACCTCATTATATATATACTTTCTAACATTCAGTTGTAATGATCTCAATTGGTTAGACGTGCGCAAAGTACTACTGATAGCAGATGGACGACCGAAGAAAGATCCTAACGAATTGGATATCTATGCGACAAAACGTTTGATGGAAATTTATCCAGTAGTAGTGAGCCGACATTTCATGATTAGAGTCAATGCTCTGGTGACATTTATGTTGAATATCGATGAAGTGTTCGGTGGTAAAGTAGAGGACTATTGGTGGCGAATAGAATTCCAAAATCGAGGAAGTCCTCATTTGCATATGGTAGTGTGGATTGACGTTCACCGGTTATTAGACACACCTGAAGCACTACAACGTATTGATCATGCCTGTTGAAGTGAATTGACAGTACAAGATGCTGAATTACTTGATCTAGTAAGAAAAGTGCAAATACATCGCCATTCCCATACTTGCGGAAAGAAAGGTCCAAATTCAAGATGTCGATTTGGATATCCACGAAATCCATGTGCACAAACACATATGGCTGATCTTGATTCAAGAGATTTCATCACAAATGGTGGAAGAGTATGCAACCTAAAGCGCACCAGCGAGGAGCGTTATGTTAAAATTACAATTCAATATTTTAAGAGTTATCGCAAGTCAACATGGATATTCAGCCATGCGATTCAAATGAAACAATTGCTCACTACATTGCAAAATATATATCAAAGTATGAACCCGAGGGTGTCATAGCGCATCTATAGCGCTAGCGAGGCATAGCGCAAGCTATTAGAGAAATTAAACGCGAAGAGTCAAATATATCTCGACAACTCTTCCTAATTTGCATTCGCAATATTGAAGGAATGGCAAGTATCCACATGTGCATGCGTCTTCCGATTGGGACAAATCAATTTAAGAGAAAATTCATGTAAAAGTGTATTTCTGAATACAAGAAAGCCAGAAAAGCGATATAGAATGATCAAGTTCAGTGAAGTTGGCCAAGCAGAAGGATTCGCTGCGAACATATTTGAGCGCTATAAAATTCGTCCACTGGGTGTAGTGCATGGATACAATTTCAATGTAATGAACTTGATGACATTTACAATGCTCTTTGAACCATACTATCCAAGAAGTGAAAAAAATGAAGACAATATTGATCAAGACGCTTACATAGAAGAGCCAACAAGAGCGCGAAGGAAATTGATTGCATTTCAAAATAATACGAAAATGGCAGTCAGAAATAGACCAGCATGCGTGACTGTTCCATATATAATAGCTGCCAATGATCCAGAAAATTACTATTACAGCCTTCTCCTGCAATATGTGCCTTACCGTTCCGAAGATGAGTTGTTAGATTGTTCCAATAATTCACGGGAAGCCTTTCAGGCACGAGAAGAGCTCTTAAGAGAGCAGTGCGAAATGATGGAAATATATAAAGAACGAGATTGACAATTGTGGAAATGGCGCTTAATAGAGCACATGCATTTGAGCTTCTGAACCGAGAGCCTGAGCCATTAGATCATAATGATATTGTGGAGATCCCCTATTGCTACAGATGTCCTAATGTCGGCTTCGTCAATTCGTTGACGTCTGCTGCACCGTAGATTAACTTGCTAGTATGCCTTTATACAGGATCCCCCTCATGGCAAACCCTCGACGGCTGTGTCTGCAACGGGCTCATGAGCATAGATCCTGGCAAGCTGATTGGCCCTGTTTTCTTTTCAGATGAATTACGTTTCAATTTGTGGGACCAGGATGGCCGCATTCGTGTTAGACGCTATGCCGGTGAACGCTGCCTTCTAGAGTGTGTTATCGAACGACATAGTGTCCTAACACCCAGACTTATGGTTTGGAGTGTGATTTCGTATCATGGATGATCCAATTTGCTACGAATTGAGGATAATCTCAATAGCAACAGGTACGTCCGTGAAGTGCTACAGCCTGAAATCATTCCCTTCCTCCAAGGCATCGCTGGAGCTATCTTTCTGCAGAATAATGCACGCCCACATATTGCAAAGACTGTTCGAGACTTCTGTTCAGCCCAATACATGCAACTTTTTCCTTGGCCTGCTTATTAGCCGGATATATCGTCTCTTGAGCACGTGTGGGATTTGGTTGGTCGAGTTTACTCCATTCCTCTTGAATCATTTTCCAAACTCCGTTTTCTTCCCTTAGGCTCGTTTTAATAAACCGAAAGCACGAAAGTTAATTGCAGAAGCGTAGGATGATTTTACACGTATTTCATCAAACGGGATACACTTTATTCCTGTTTCTGATTCTTTCTTTGCTAAATAAGCGGCAGTTGACTTAGACTTGTGACTAGAGGCTTTGTCCACATGAAGCTCAACTTTATCACACAATGTCCTTTCTATATAAATTTGATTCTTCAAAAATTGATTCTAAAATATTCTGCTGATAGTAGAGAGAATAAAATTTGGCTTTATTTCAGACTTTTTTTGATTTTCAATTTTGCGTTCTAACCAAATCCTGCTACTATCATGAATCCCATCGGGAACGTTTTTGTACACTTACGAAGCCATTCCGTACGGTCATTCCCGTGAGTTGTGTAACAGAAAATTGATCTTTTATTACAGTCGCTTAAATATACCCATTCCCCGTCTAGTGTTGCCACAAATTTACCTTTTTCAGCAGCTAGGTGTTTTTTATATAATTTTCTACAAATTGTTTTTCTTTCTGCAATATGTTTTGACAAAAGCAGATGAACTTTAGGTTTAAAAATCTGTTTTAACTTTAAATCTTTATAAATGATTTTAATTACAGTTCCGGAAGACATTCCCAGTTTTGATGCAATAAATCTTTGAGTGGACGGATTTTTTTTTTTAGCATCAGAGACTTTTCTTCCTTGATACTTGCCTATGTTTGAACAGTCTTTGGCTGAAGTTTCGGGGTCATGTTTTCATCTTTACTTTCTGCTACATGCGCTTTCTCCTTTTCAAATTTAATACATTATAAATACCTTTGATTGAAACGTAGTATAACCGAGATTTTTTACACCGCTTTTTAATATGTTGATACAAAAATTTCTCCTTGGAGAGAGTAATTAAATAGCTTTCTAGCCATGTATCATTTTTAAAAAAAAGCTTTTTATTTTACATTCCAGTCAAAAGAAAACCTTAACATACGATTATTCTGAAGTTGCCAAAATACAAACGAGAAAATCTATTTACAAAATCGCTTCCATAAAGTGTGAACGACCTTTTGTATATACATTTTTCTTCATCAAGATGTATATATGCTACCTTTAAAGTGTTATAACTCAGTTATATTTCATAGAATAACTAGACAAGTCAGTTAAAAAGTATATAATAGATTAACAATTTCCTACTTTACCTAGTTATTCTATGAAATAACTAGGTATTTCATGAAATAACTAAGGATAGATCGTTAAAGTGAAAAATAAACAATTTCAAAGATGTTTTATAAATTAATTGATTATAAATAGCAAAAATCTCTCGAAAAATTTTATCCCTTTTGAGGATGAATAATTGATAAATAATAAGGCAAAGTAGAGATGATATAATTTATTATATTGCTCATACTGCTATTAGTTCAACAGAAAGGGGGGGGGGAGAATATGTTGCAAAAATAGATTGTATTTAAATATTATCAACAAAAATACATGCTGGGAAGAAAAACTGTTGCTTCATAAAAACATTGTGTAAACTTTTTAAAACAAAAATGTAACAGAATATTAATTAAAATTTTAGGAGATAACTTTATTTTACTTTTCATTATTTATTAGACCAAGGATTGCTGTGATGACACTTTGGATTGAACAGCTTAATTATTTTTTGAAACAAGCACACTGTTTAGTATTACACTTTTTTTTTTACACGAGCATTTTTTAAATCATTGTCCAATACCGCAACTTTGAACTGTTGCAACAGAACGAAGCGTTGTGTCAATATTTCGAACTTCTATTGAAATTAATTCTCGCTGACATATGCTGAATCGATATTTGGAGTACAATTGTTTTATTCCGCCTAATTGGAAAAACTCTTCCCAAAACAGCTAGAACCGGTTCAAAGAACATTCACGAGTATTATATTTCATACTTTAACAATCGAGTAATCGTTATTCTATAGAATACCTAGCTAAATTGTAGAATTCAATAATTTTATATATTTTAACTGAAGGATCTAGTTATTTCATGAAATACCTAGTTATTCTATGAAATACCGGATTTCACGCTTTAACGGTAACATATACATTTTTTTGATTATCCCTGTATGTTGAAATTACAAAAGAGAATGAACTTTTGTTTGAACTACTAATTAACTTATTGCTGACCGGACATGAATTATATCGAGCGGTCACATGATATATGCAATCGCAAGTTCGCCATTGAATTCAAATCTGCCATTAGTCTTGTATTTATAAAATTTAGATGAAGTTTCAAATTTAATAAATGACTAAAGATGTTCAAATATTAAAATACTTCGCGCGAATAGTTTTTCAAAATAAAAAAAATTCTTATATTACACAAATGTAATTTTATATTATCAAGTTTATTCTGTTCACACTTGTTTGATTTATTATTGTTGACAATTAAGTACTTTTTGAAAAGAAATCTCTGTAAAAAGTAAAAGTTGGCAACAGTAAAGGGCATAAGCTGTTTGGTTGGAAACGCGTGACTATGACGCCACATGAATTCATAAGTTGATTGACTGGAAACATGTGATAGTTATGTGAATGTGACGTCACAAGCGTGACATAGGTCTAAAAAGCATTATCTCGTGACATATGGTTAACAAGGGTATTCTTTTGATCCATGCTGAACCGTCTTAGAAAAATAAAATTATTGTTATAAATTGTCAAAAGAAGACATTTTATTCAAGAATGACATTTTCAAGACAGGAGGATGCTGTATTTTCTGTATTGTCAATTCAATCCATGAGACATTTGTGCTAAAATGCTGCATTTACCTAAAAGTATGTGGAAATAACTTTTTAAAATAAGGTTCCATTTTTTTTTTTTTTCGCTTTAAAATAAATTTAAAATGTTTTTTCTTTCCAGATTTCAAAATTTTAATGGTATTAATAAATAACCCTTACAAAAAAAACTTTTAAAATAATGTTTTGTTTACAATTGCTCTCTTTTGAAATTCATCGCAAATAATTTACATTTCAGCTAAAAAACTAATCTAAAGTGTCACCTCAAAATAATTGCCGTTCAGTTAAGCAATAGCTTGCGCAACAACAAATTGGTATTGCTGAATTCATAGATGATTACCATTTTTAATATTTCATTAACTGCCGTTGGGTCTACACGAAATATATATTTCAATATTTAAAAGTTATTTTAATAAGTTATGTATGTTTCATAATATGTTCTACACAAACAGTTTGTAAGCATCTCTTGCTTATAAAAGATATAAATCCTCGTCTGTTTACTCTTCTATGAAAATTGCGACGACAGGACGATCGAAAGGTATTGTCCATGCCCTTGGAAAACCTCCCTGCAAAAATGAAAAGTGATTTTAATTTTGCGCATGTTGAATTCTCATATTGATACTTTCATGAAATGAAATTATTCTTGATTTATTAAAAATTCATATTATGCAAATATTTGAGTTATGTGTGCCCTTGGCGATCCAGAATTAAAGTCAACAGTTTACACATAATTGCGAGTATTGAAGTGCAAATGAAAAGTGGTTGCGCATCAGTAATTGTTACACAAAAAGTTGAATTTTTAGAGATATAAAATAAATACACACACATACATATTACTAATACTGCAGCATCCATTTTATAATTTTTAATCTCGGTTGCTCATGTGTCCTTCATTGTGTAATTTTCCTACCGTCTATGTGTTTTTCGAATGTGACTGAGATGGATGTTTATCTCTCGTTTGTAGAGAATTAGACTATATATATATACATGAAAATGTTTTTTCCAATAAGGTTTATGTTCTGATTTGATGCAGTTATTACTGCTAGTAATTAGACAAAATTTTCACATTTTGCATTCATAATTTAAAGCAAAACATCTAATAAATAAAGGGGGTATAAATGGCGGGGCCGATTTAAAAAAATCCTATTATCAAAACTACTACATATATTATAGTAAGTGGTACATGAATGTAAAGAGAAATATACTAAGTTTTTTTCTGTTACAATGGACTATAAATTCATGATGGTCACATGATAACGGCAAACACGTGTTTCCCATTGATTAAAAATTGACATACTAGTTGTTGAACTTGTAAAGTTGAGATAACATTTAAAATTTGATATGATTGGGTAAAGAGTTCACGTGTTAAAATTCTTCAAACAGTTTTTAAAATTAAAAAAAAAACTTACATTATACGAATATTTTTTAATTAAGTGCATTTTGTTTAACTATGTGCATTTTTATATCGTTGACAAGTATGTACTTTCTAAACAAGCAAAAGTTGACAACATTGAAGCACATGAACTAATTGGCTGGAAGCGCGTGATTATATTTGACATAATTATGACGTCGTATTAATTTATGAGCTGATGGCTGAAAACACGTGGCTCAGTTATCATGCGACTAATGACGTCACATGAATTTAGTCCATTGTTCAATGTGTGATGGCTTAAGTCCAATAATTTGTACAAACATGTTGTAGTATCGCACTATCAATAGTTCGTAATACTGCCCAGTTTCGTAATACAGCTTCTCGTTGGGAGGGTCTTGGGTGCTGGTAGAGAATTTGAGTTTGGAAAATTTTCAGGCCAGGAGGAGAAGAAAGCTCTTCTCCCTAATGGCCGAGCAGGTCACTTGGAGGGATGTGATGCTTGGAAAGTTAGTGTGTAGTTTTGAATGCGAAATTTTTGAAAAAGCAGAAAACGAATGAAAATAAAATAATTAAGACTAAAGGAAGATAAGGATTATATTACGGAGTATATTAAAAGAAGAATCAGGGTTATAAATTTTAATTTTTTTGAGAGATTTGTTATCAGTTAATAGAGTGATAGCGAAAAATTTTATTGAGATTTGTTTCATTAGTTTCCGAATGGTTTTTAGAATAAGCGAGAACCGAAGGTCCTCATTTCTCATTAACTATCGGGCGTTAGTAATTAGTCTAATAAAATATGGTTTCGAGAAGCTTCAGGTATCTTACTGTTAGTTTAAGCAGCATGTCCCCAAACTGGGCAAGCATAAGTAATCACTGGTCTGAGAATTAGAGTATAGATAAGCATTTTATTTTTAATTGTTAAAGTATAGTTCCGAGCAATCAGAGCGTAAGGACTACACGCCGCTCTTCGGAACTTAATTTTAATCTGTGTTATGTGTTATTTTTACCTAGAATTACACTTAGGTATTTCGAAACTTAGGAACTGTATGGTTGTTGATGCATGTTGCGGGAGAAGAATATGGCTTCCGTTTTTGTAACGTTTCAATGCTCTTTTCCATTTGGGAAAACAATCTTCCAGTCTGTGTAAGAAATGCGTGATGCATTTGAGTTTTGTGTGTTGCGCTATCATCGCTATGTCATCTGCGTAGATACAGATGGTGGTGTGCCTACTTTTTGGAATGTCATTAACAAAAATGTTGATTAGGGTCGACCCGAGAAGTTCTGGATACAACTATTTTCAAGATTTCAGAAAGCAACATGTTTAAGTACTTCAATCTTAGTTTTTCAGGCACATGTTTATATATTCATTAACAAAAATTATATATTTTTAAGACTGATTTCAAACTTTTTTTTAACAAATGTGACATCGTTTATTTACATGTATCTTCCCTTTACTTTTAATACGACAGCCAGATGGCGCTCTTCCTTTTTTTTTCGAGGAAAGAATTCCTTTCTTACCAAGTAATAACTCGAGTAAGATTGCGTGTTCTTGATTGGAAATCGACCTTTTTCAATTCCTACTATTAGCTCACACTCTCTATATATTTATTTATTTATCTTGAGGAAATTTTCAATCGCTAATAAAATACATTTTAAAGCGCTCAATGGGCTCAATTCATGAAGTCATATGATAAATCAAACACGTGGTGTCCATTGAATTCAAAACAAACATTAAACTAATTGTATTTGCTATTCTATCTGTAAAACTCAGATAAAATTTCAATTTCATATTTGGGTAAAGATGTTTAAATGTTAGGAAAAAAAATCTTCATAAAGATTTTTTTTAAATTAAAAAAAAAAAAATCGTATTTTATGCTTATACTTTTTTTTTAATAAAATGTATTTTATATACAGTGTACTTTTTAAGAGAAAGTTTCTGCAAAGAGCAAAACTTGGCAACACCTGAGTGCGTGAACTGATTAGCAGGAAACACAAGATAGTTTTTATCGTGTGACTATAACGTCACATGAGTTTTTGAATTGATAGGCTAAAATCACGTGGCTATCACTATCATATGACTACGACGTCACATGAATTGAGCTCATTGAGCTGAAATTTTATATACATGATAATTTTGCCAGCTTAGAGGCCATACAATGAATACGGCGCATCCAATCTATCTCCTTGAGTATGCTGCACGTGCTTACTATATCAATAGTGCTCATTTACATCATCCGTTGCTCTAAGCCCGTTAACATGTTTGACTAGTTTATTAGTTATACACATTTAAGAGAGAAAAACCAAAGCAAAGAACCTAAAATCCCGATGTGATCTGGATAAAATATAGCTGTGTTAGAAATTTTGTTCCGTCAGATACAAAGAAAAAAAAAAGTTGACTGCGAGTCAGTGACGTAACATACACTCCGCATTGAGGGGGTACTGAGCCCCTGAAGGACCCATAACCTGATTTATGCCAAATATGTACCCTTTGTAAGATCTGACTTTGGGTTCAAAACTTGATTTGTAACTGGGGAAGCCCCCCCCCCCTAGCTATAAACCTATCTTCCTCCTTCCGTTCTTAAGTAAACTTGTAGAGAAAATCATTGTCTCAAAAACTTAATGGTCATCTTATTACTAACAACATCCTGATCTCTCAAAAGCATGGCTTCCGTGCCCAACTACTCACATCGTACCAGTTGCTCAGGGTAGTTGAGAGTACCTTAAAACCGTACTCAAAGATATGCGTTTGTAGCGGTATCTAAATAAAACATCACGCGAAGACGATCATCTTGGCGTAATCGATAAAGTAGTGACGTTCGGAACGGAAGGTGCCCGGTTTGAATCTAACTACATTGGTGACCCTGGACTGAAGTAAGAAAACGCAACTTTCTGAACTCTCGTGGCGCCATTTACCGCAAGAAAAATAAAATAATAATAAATAAGAAGAGAGAGTAAAAAAAGAAATATAAATAAAAATAAAAAAACATACTCTCTTTCCCGAAAACAAACGAGAGACTACCTTTCTCTCATCTCATCAAGAAAAATAAATAAATAAAAATTAATGTGTGTGAGAGAGAGAATAAAATAAATAAACATGTGCTCTCTCAGTAACAAACGAACGAAAAAAAATCGTTCGCCTATCCATCTCAATGGTGGGAGAGTAGTGTAGCGGTATCTAAATAAAACCAGTACTTAAACATCACGCGAAGACGATCGTCTTGACGTGATCGATGAAGTACTGGCGTTCGGATCGGAAGGTGCCCGGTTCAAATCTATCCTACACGTTCGACCGGGGCCATTTTTCTGGATATCCAGAAGGCCTTCGATCAAGTATGGCATGTAGGAATGCTATATAAGCTTATACGGATTAAAACTTCTCCTTTTAACCAATCAAAACATCCTCTGTTATCTCTCTAACAGAAACATCGCTGTCAGAATCAACAACACATACTATACCTAGAGAAACATAAACTGTGGGATCCCACAAGGTAATCTTCTGGGACCGACATTGTTCAACATTTTCGTTAATGACATTCCGAAAAACAGATACACCCCATCTGCATGTACGCAAATTACACAGCGATATTAGCTCAACACACTGAATTAAAATGTATTACACACTTTCTTCACAGACACATAGCGGAGATGGAAGATTGGTTTTCCTGTTGGAAAATTGCGCCGAATGTAACAAAAACGGAAGCCGTCTTCTTATCCCACCACCAGTACACATTAACAATCACCTAGTTCCCTGGTCTCAAAACATAAAGTATCTAGGAGTTATCCTGGATAAAAATCTCATTTTTAACCAACACATTACGCAGATCAAAAATAAGTTCCGAGCAGCTGCACGTAGTCTCTACTCCCTAATTGCTCGGAACTCAGTTCTATTTATCCAAAACAAGATGCTTATTTATAATCTACTTCTCAGACCTGTGGTCACATATGCTTGTCCAGTCTAAGGACATCAGTGCTAGCTTAAGCTCATTTCGGACCCTGGGCGCAAAAGATCTACGAACTCCCTTGGCACTGGCGGATCGAAATTTATAACCAGAAAATCTGGTTAAGTGCAGCTTATCCGGGCTCCTTAAGTTCCTTCCGGGCCCCTGGGTGCCCAATGGATAAACCAGCACTGAGGGGCATGTGCTGCTCATTCTAATACTAAACTTCTTGAAATTGTACAAAACAAAGTTATCAAATAAATTACTAACGCCCGGTGGCTAATGAGAAATGAGGACCTCAGTTCTCACTCAGTCTTAAAACCATACGGGAAATCTCATGAAACACATCTCTATTAAGTTCTTTACTAACATTCCCTTAATTGACAACAGAACTCCAAGAAAAATTAAAATTTACGCGACCCAGATCTCTCCTTTAACAGAACATGCAATATTCTCCTTTAATTTTCATTTTTTTCCCCATCTCTTTAGCTTGATTTAATCTAACGTTTTTTAAATTCTATTAAATTTTCACATCTATGCATTCTCACTAACACTCAAACTTTCCGAGCATCTCTAACCTCCAATAAGAGGCGACCTACTCGACCAACGGGGAGAAGGGCTCTCCTCGCCTCCCGAATTGAAGTTCCAACTAACAAAATTTTTCTACTAACTTACATGACACCCCTGCCCCCCTAACAAGTAACACACAGGCTCCTTGACTGAACGAGAACTGTGTTCACCCAAGATACATAAAAACCCGTCGTTTCTTGGCAACCCTCAGTTGGCCGGCAGACGAGTTAAGTGCTGGGTTTCCCCGGCTACGGAATTTATTGACCCCGTTCAACGAAAAATTTCAGAACAAATCGGCTGATCTCAAATCTTTGCTTTTAGAAGTTGTATTTCGGCTGACGTAGCATTTTATACTTCCTTCTCAATTACACTTTTATTATACAATAAAATTTTTACATTACACAACAACATATAGCAACGTAAATAACACCAAAGGCTCCAGCAATTTTAATTTAATTTCCAGGGTGCAGTCAAAAATTTTTTTAACTTTAAATTCCTTTAAATGTTTAATATATCATGGTAAGTTACATCTTTTTAATGCTCAACTCCCAATTTTGAAGATAGGGAATGAAGACCTCTTTGGAGATCACGGGCCCCTAACAATATTCTACCGTTGATTTTGCAGGAGGGGGGAGCCCCAGTTTTCTCTGTTACGCCACTGCTGTGGGTATTTGTTTCACGGCGTTCGTTGATTTTATTGGCAAATTGTTTACGCAATCGTGGGGATATATCTTTAACCTCTTGATCACATAGTTTTGGTTACCCTAGTTAAATCCAGTTCATCCTCTTGTTAACAAAACATATGCAAAATATAGCATGGATGATTGTTAAAATATTTTCTTAAGGAAACTTTTGGTTGAATACTCGCACTAACATTTTTTGTCAAAGGAAAAACCACGGTATTAAACGCTGAAAAAGTAAGTGGACAATTCGATTTAAAATGCACTGTTCGTCATTGTTCTTAAAGATGTCACTCAAAAAGAATACGAAACTGTTTTGTTTTCATAAAAACCTCTATAAAATATTGACAAGGTATCTCTAAAATATGTAGTTCAATTTCTATATCACTATAACTTAAAGGGGAGTGCAATGCCTTGGGGTCACGCATTTAGTTCAAATTTTGTAGGATGGTAGATTTAGTTCCCCTGTTGATGAAGATATATGGTTATAAGGGCCACCACTCATTAATGTTTTAGACATTTGCAATTGAAGATGCAATTCATTCATTAAATTCAATTCTGTAGCAAACGATTATATGTAATGGGTAATACTGCACTAATTCGATACGCAAGATGCTTTCCGAAATTATGTTTCATTTGCTTTTATGACAAGTTTCACCATTGTACGGACAATGACGGGTAAGAAGCTAGTCATATTTTTATGCTAATTCAATAATTTTATACAATTTATTGTTTCCAGTCATTATTACTAGCAGTTAAAGGGCTTTTCTCCTGTTCTTACGACCCCTCTCAGGGGGCTCACCTTCTTTAGGTGGGTACGGGGGTCACAATCCCGAGGTACCCTCTCTAGCGATCTTTTCCTTTTCCCAAGGGGTTTACTATCTTTGGTAAACACGGGTGTCACGACCCCGGAGTACCCCAGTGATCCTTCTCTATTTTCGACCCTCCATCTTGTCATCCAATTTCTCCTTTTCTTCTTTTCCCGTCCAGACCTCAGACCTATGAATGTTTGGCACAGTATAGCCAAAACTGGCTCTTGCGCCATAAAACACCAAACTCACTCACCCTGTTCTTACGAAACGCTTTTATTGTTTCGTAATAAATATTATTCTGTGCTTATAAAAATGATAATGACAAATAAAACTCTTATGAGGTTTCTAGACATTCAAGATACTTCATTTCCAATTTATTTAAACTCTATGCATCTTTATCTGTAAAAACAGACATAAAATTGTAAAAAAGTTATTTATCTTCAAGGACTCGCTCGAATCTGGCTCCAATAACGACGGGGAACACCGATCCGTTGCTGCTACGCTACATTCATTACGTGTAATAGTTTGCTACAGAACTGAATTAAACGAGTGAATTGCATCTTTAATTAAAAATATCTAAAAAATTGAGTAGTGGCCCCTGTAGCCATATATCTCTTCATCAACAGGGAAACTAAATCTACCATCCTACAAAATTCGAACTAAATCCGTGACCCCAAGACCTTGCATTCTCCTTGTTAGTATAATAAAATGTGAAGAAAAAAATTTACGTATTTTGGTACTTTTTTAAAATTATAATTTAAACAGTAATGTATATTTTCCCATTTACTCAATTCTTTTATTAAAAAATGTAAAAGCATGTTAACTGCTTATTATACATTTCGATATCAACCGTAGAAGAATGTTTTAAACCAGTGCTCCGCAACCTTTTTATCGCTGCGGACCTGTCAACGTTTGATAATTTTACCGCTGTCCACTGAGGGTGGGACACGTTGATTGTTTATATTTTAGATTGTTTTGATTTAACAATTTTAATTTAGTTATATTTAAATATGCCTTCAGAATAAAAAATATAGTTATACCAAAAATAAATAAAAGTGATTTAACGTGGAATATAAAGTGATTTCCGTGAAAAGTTGCGCGAATCCGAGAGAAATGCACTACTTTAAATAAAATGGCAATAGTTTAATGTTCTTTAGGCAACCCGGCACCATTTGATCCATGGACCGGTACCTGTCCGCGGACCGGGGGTTGCGGATCACTGTTTAAAACCACATACGAGCCACTTACTGGAGGTCTAGAGTCCATATTTCGAACGTAAGCTTCGTTGATATGGCCATGATCATTGTCTCGGATTTGCACCACTTCGTGATAGATGCCTCGACGTCTGTTGAACAATTCCTGACTGAAATGTACCAGAGAACTGCAAGATAATTTGATGATGTATATTGTATTGAATTTAAAATCTAAAGTCTTAAAAGCTGAAACTAAATGAATTTTTGCCCATGGAAAATTTTCTGGGGAAAAAAAACGAGTGTGCCTTAGACCACGCGATTGAAGTACACTGCTGGCCACCGTAAATGCAACACCCTGAAGGAAGCATGCAAATAACATGAAATTTACAACATGCATTAGCGGAGGTGAGATGCAAATGATTAGAATTTCAGCGCAGACACACATCACGCGCGCCTGTGGCGCCAC
>BMAV01022830.1:35730-73066 GCA_019973955.1 Trichonephila inaurata madagascariensis
GGGAGAGAGTCAGTTACTCAACGGTAGTACATCTATTCGCCCGGGAACCCATCTCCACAGCCGTCGTTCATCTGTCATCCAGAGCCCGTGGTGTCCCCATTTGCCACGTCGCTGATTTTGAACAGTCCCATTTTGCCATGCACGGTATACTTTTACTACGACGGCAGGCAAACAGTTTACAAACTTAGCAGTTTCGGAAATGCTTCTAACCCTGGGCCCGAAAGCTAATGATCATGCCCTTTTGGACGTCGGAGAAATCGCTCCATTTCTGCGTTACGCTATTGATTGTAATATTTTCCAATGATAAGACAAGGAATTTGCTGATTGCACAGGAATTGTTAGGAAAGTCCCTTGCGTCTAGTTAAAAAGAAAAATAGAGATTAGAGACCATGCGGCGATTATAGCTGCTTAAATGTCATATCTCAATCTGACAGGCATCCTATCGAGAGAACTCATGTATGACTTCATACATCAGTTACAATGACGCATAATATATTCAACTCCAGATCTTAAATGAGCTTATTGCCAATTTTCAGAGAAAATTGCAATTTGTACTTTTGGATTATTTGAGTTTCCATGCATGGACTTTTGGATTATAAAACATTTCAACGCTTCCTGTGCAGTTATTAACATGGACTGAATTTTCATTTTTCCTACTTACAAAAGAAGGGCAAGACTAAGGAAATTCATTTTGGGATGAGACGGTGTAATAGTAGTATTCCTTTAGGGTGTTCAGCCCTCAATGTAATTCCGCTGAATGGCCACTCAAATCGGAGAAAATAGCCATCGAAATTCATGCTTAGCTTTTATACAATTAAGTTTTAATTCCCTCCAGCGACTCAGCGGCATTGTTGGTAGAACGCCTGCTTTCTACACCGGCAGATAGGGTTCGAATCACGCGATCAAAATTTTTTGAATTCATTTAATTTTTTTAAAAATTAAATAAATTTATTTAAAAAGGACTTTTTTTAATATTTTATATAATTACAAAATAATCAACTAAATAATATATAAAACAAGACATGTTATTTTTATTATATTAATAAAACAAGTTATTTTATTTTTATTATATAAATTTATTTATGAAAAGTTTATTTAATATTAAATGATATTTTATGTTTTATCAATGTATTTTTATATTAATAACTAATGTTTATAATAAAATATATAATAAATATTAAATGATATTTTATATAAAAATTAATTACAAATAGTTTTATACTGTGAAATACAATACACTATAAATGAAATATTACATATAATTCATAAAATATATTATTTTATTAAAAATTAATTAGTTTATAATTATATAAAATATTTATAATAAGTCCTTATTAAATAAATTTATTTAATTTTTTAAAAAATAGTTGATTGCATTATTTGAACCCTATCCGCCGGCATTCTACCAACGACACTGAGTCGCTGGAGGGAATTGAAACTTAATTGTATAAAAGCTAAGCATGAATTTTGAAGGCTATTTTCTCCAATTTGAGTGGCCATTCAGCGGAATTACACACATTGAGGGTTGAATACCCTAAAGGAGTACTACAATTACACCAAGAGTCTCGACCTTAAATGAATTTCCTAAGCTATGCTCTCCCCTTGTTAGATGATAATTTACAGTATCATGTCAATAAAGAGGATTGCAAACAATGATTCATAATAGTTTTTGTGACTTTTAAGCAAAATGTTCTAACTCTTCAAAATTGAAAATTATAGGTAAACTTTTTGGATCATAAAATATCTGCAGACCGAATCAAATCTTGGGAATACATAATCAAATATACTATACTGTACAAATTAATTGGGACAAGCAATTTTTTGTAAATTGTATGTGAACCGATGCAAACTGGTTTTCTTTGCCTTGACAATACTAAAACTGTCTGACTGGTTTAGCTTCGTTGTGAGCAAGCAATGTTAATTTTTGAGCTTTATGTAACAGGCGTTATTTTTGTATGCTTAAAAATGGATGTTACTCCGAAGACGTGGGTAAATTTTATTGCTCTTAAAAACCCCATTTCTATGACAGGGAGATATTGCTTGAGCACACAGTTGGTATGGGCAAATCAAGTTTATTATAAATTCTGATAAAATTAAAATAATTTGAGATGTCCTCCTTGAACAGAAGAGAAAAATGTGGCCACAAATGGGAAACTACACTAAGAACTGACAAAATCCTAAGAAATAGTAAAATTAATCCAAGACAAATTCAGACCATAGGAGAGATTTTATTAGCAATTGATTTTGATAATAGTAGTTCAAGTGTACAGCGTAGACTTCTGGAAGCTGGTCGGACAGCAAATCGAGGAAAATTTTCCCCCCTAAAATATAGGGAAAATGTTTTGGATGGACCAAAAAATATAAAGTATGAATTGCTGAGTTAAGCTCAGAGGCTGAGTAATAGTGCATCACGCTTCCACGCCAGAGGTCTGAGGTTCATACCCCAGGCTGAGCAAGGTCAACTCAGCTTTTCATCCCTTTAGTGGGTCAATAAATGAGTACCAAGCTTGCGCCTGGGAACTTGTTGTATGTCATGGCTAAATTCTAAGCATAGTTTGACAAATTTTGAATAACTTACATGACATCCCAATGTTGTCAGTAATCCAGGAGTATAGTATTACTTGAACGGCAAGCGATGTAGGCGTTTTCAAAATGTGCCGCCATTAATGAGGTAAACAAATCTGAAAAACGAGTGGAGTTGAGAAACGGCTTTTGCTGATGGCAGCTGTGCTCCGGTCGTCGCTTGTGACGTCACGGTTCTATCTGGCCACTTGGGAGTATTCTTAATAGTTTGTATCGCTTGTTGTGGAAGTAATGCAATATGCTAATTGTATTAATGTATAAATAAAGATCGCTACTGTTGTGTAGTCAGTAGCAGTTGGCTGACTCCAAACTGTACTCAAATGTTTTTGAGCAAGGTGCTCAGAATGTATTCAACTGTTTCTTATTTTTAGAATGTCATTGTAAAGATTTCATCCTTTTTGCATCGTCTTTAATAAAATCATGTTGTTTAAGAAATTCTCGTCTTTCATGAAAAAGTCCTCCACATCCGTTATTTAAATTTTAAGATCCACTGTTCATAGCTCTGCTGGTTAGTAAGTTTTTCACACTTTAATGTTAGAAGTGTAGATCTTAAGATATGATAACAGAACTAAACACTGGAGGTTTTTCTTCAGACTGACTACCTGATTGAAACATCTGCTCATGCACCTCAGGGCACAACAGGCCTTGGCCCTCTATGGGCTGTTGCGCCACCAAGTTTAGTTTATGAATTGCTGATTACTGGAAGAAGGTAATTTTCAGTGATAAAGTTGATATATTTGTGCAGAGTCACAAAGAAAATGTCATGAGATGAAATGACAGTGAAACTGTGTATACCAACTGTCAAAACATCCTCTGAAACAGATGTTTCAACATTTTTTCAAGACAAAAGGCACTGGAAGTGTAATTCCTGTACTAGGTATGATGAACTCAACTAAGTACATAGAAGTATTATGATGTAGGTTTGTTTCATTCACAAGAACTTTATCCAGAACTTTTCAACATAACATGGCATCTTGTCATAGTTCAAAAATGGTCTAGACTTTCATTCTAGAGAATCAAATTAATGTACTTGACTGGAAATTTCATTGGACTTGCCGTATTTTCCTGTATATAATCCGCAAAGCCTTTTTTTGCGAGTAAAAAAATCAAAACGTTGTATAATCCGCAGCAGCTCTTACGGCGAATAATCCAAAATATAAACTGCCAATAATGAGTGTCATACGAGATAAAAAATACACAATATAATTGAAAATAGAAGTAAGAAATTGTACAGAAAATTTTTTTTATTATGAAACGTCTTTTTAAATATGTATGATATTTTTTACGATAATCTCAATAAAACAAAAAAATTCTTTGCTACTGCCATCTATGCTTTGATTGTAAAACGCGGGAAAAATATTTTTTTCCTTTTTTTAATTTAGCAAGTTAGCAGCAAAAAAACTAAGATCGAGACTGCTTTCCCATTGTCTCTTTCTTTTAAAATCCTTTTATTTATTTCTTCCTCTAATTCTGGCCAGTGAGGTTTTCCACGACGATCGGCAGTTTAACGTCCATTACAATTTTCGAAGTTGGTCTTGTTTTTTCTCCACAACCGAATATTCAATTTGTCAACGTTGAAAAACCTTGCAGCTTCCCAATTTCTGACTTCAGTAGCCTTCTCTATAACTTTTAACTTGAAGTTTGCAGTGTAACTTAACACTTTCGCTTCAATATGATAACTTTCAAAAGACGTAATAGCTATGGTCAAGAGAAAATTGGAAATGGTGCCAGCGACTAATAACTATTTTTTCCTTCCGAGGAATTGAATTCGTTTTTGAATGTAATTGGACAAAAACTAGCTATGGCTGAAATACGTCATCCGAGTTATGAAAGCGCCATCTATTTATTTTATAAAACATAAACAGCATTTCTTTCAAAACTTTATTGTTAACTTTTCTGATGGAGAACGTTTTTTCTCAGATAATCCGTGGCGGCGTATAATACACACAACGAAATTTGAAACTTTTTTTAACACATAATCAGTGGATTATATACAGGAAAATACGGTAAATCTCATACAGAATTTGTATAGTATTTTAAAGAATTTTTTTTAACAAAATGGAATGTACGACAAAAGAAGGCAAGATAACTGATGTTCTAAAAGTGTGATTCCACAACACTTAAGTGTGCACTAATCTGGTGAAGTCAATTATGAAATATGTTCCAAGAGGTTGTTTCTTCTAAAGAGGGACATACCTATGTACATATTTTGCAGAATATATTAAGACAGTATAAATAAAAACAATTAAAAAAAATTAAGAGTCATTTTTTACTTTGTTTCAAATCATTTGCACAGTATAGTATATAACAGACATTTAATGATCTAAAACTTAGAAGATTTCTACAAATGACAAATTTTAAAGAATATTCTTTCAGAAAACTTCAATAGCAGCAAACAGCACTAAATAGCTATTTTGATGGAGAAAAAAGTCAGGAGGGAACCTCTGTGTGAATGCTGATACAATGATATTGGACAAGCCTCACAATTTAGTTGCAGTGTTTTTGCTTATCCCACCCAATTGACAGTAAGATCAGATTGAGCCCCTTGAAATTCACTGTGGCAAGGAGGGGCTAGATTAGGACAGTTGTTTGGCTACAACTTTCGAGCATCATGCATGATTTTGTTCCATTCTATCCCAATTTAGTTTTTATTGTTATTTTTTTTATACCAGTTTCAATAGTACAATTTAAACTAGTAAATTAATTTTTTTAAATAAATTATTTGACATTATACAACAAATAAAATAATTTAAAAAAAAAACATTTTATTTTATACCAATTATTCTCATTTTAAAAATATACACAGGTGGTTTTCTGTATAAGAAAAAAGAAATCAAAACACTATATTATCCTACATAATAAAAGATAACATATTTTTCAAATTGTAATGAAATAAAAAGTTATGATGCTACAAAGTTCTGTGAGGCATATGAGTTTAGTATTCAAATGGGCTTGGATTTTGAAATCATAGTCCTGAAAAGAAACAACATAGAAGATTAAATCAGAACAATTTTTAATGTATTTCTAGTTTAATTTTAAAATTGAAACAAAGGCAAATATATTACAATTTTATTATGCTGAAACACATAAATTTTATGATTATTAAACTAACTTTTAATAAATAGAGAATAGCAGAATCAGTGATATTTCCATAAATATAACAAAAATATTTATTTAGAGTAAATCAAAATGATTTCGATAACAATTATAAAAATGTTGGAATCAACGACGATGTTTTTAAAAAAGAAATGGGTTAATTTAATAAAAAATACATAAAATAAAAATATTTAATAAAATAATCATATTAAGTTAATTTTCCCTTAGTTTTTATAAGAGACTATATTTATTCGAATTCAAGCCACGCTTTTCCCATTGTTAATGCTATTGAAAATTAGGTGAAGTTTAGAATTGAAGGCAGAAAAATTCGTGGAATGAGGGAACTCGGAACACGATACTAACAGTTAAAGTAATAACAAGTTCCTGTATATATTTAAAAGTTTTAAATGCTGGTAAAATAAACTATTCACTCTTTATTAGCTCTAATTTTTTAAAATTTTTTTTGTAAATATCGCATGTGGATGAACATTTTTACACTATTCTTTCACAAAAACTTATTGAGAAAATTAATACATAGAACTAATTTCACTTAATTCAATCTTAAATAATTTTTAAAAGACATATTTAAAACATATTATTTAAGATGCTTCTTATTTACAAATACAGATGTGATTTTTATCTAATTAATGAAAAGATGATTAAAATTTTAAATGAATGAATGATTACAATGTTTTACTGCAACTAACAAAGAGTAAGAATACATACTGTGTCAATGTTTTGTTTCCTCCACTCAGCACAATATAAGGAGATTGAGTTTCCTTTTGTTTCAGTTGTAACAATTTTACTGTATTCAGAGGAGTATCTGTTGAGCTCATTTGTTTCAATCTCTAAAATCAAGAAAGAAATACACAAATAAAATAAAACATTACAATACAATATCAATTAGCTATTCTTTCTATTGTAGTTCACAATTATTCATTTATTTATTCAAGCACCGCAAATATTCAATTATTTCAACTTTACAAAGATTTTGTTTTGTTACGTAAATTTTTTTCTGCAACTGATTAGTTATACATGATAATTGTGTGAAATGGATAAACTTCTAAACTTTCATAATTACTTTATTTTTAAAAATTTATTTTGAAGTTTATCCATTTCAAACTTGTTGGGAAGAGTTGTGCCATGTATCATACATCCATTATCCACTGCAGGAGTAAAAGAAACGTTTTTAGCTTCAATGTTTTTTCCTTATTGTTGCTTGATGACTTATTTTCAATTCCTACTATTAGTTCCCAATCTTCATATATCTTGTTCAAATTTTCAATCATTAATAAAATACATTTTAAAATGCTCAATTGAGCTGAAATTTTATATACATGATTATTTTGGACGACAATATGGTAATTTAATTATAATTAAAAGAAATTAATTCCCAACTAATATTGTGATTCTGTCATAAGTATATACATATTTATATTAATTGTAATTATTTGATAAAAAGTAACTAAAATAAAAATTTTTTTTGCTGACTTAAGTAGGAAATAACATATGTATATATTTATATTACTTGTTTTTTTCTATTATAATAGCTAGGGAATCTTTTAAACAAATTTATTTTGTTCAAGGGGGGGGGGGTAATATTGGATGCTTCTATTGTTTGTATTTTTAATCCTATGCCAGACTTAGGCATGACAGCCATCAGTCTGTGATGGGCAGCTTAATACAATTTAGAAACAATAAAATGCTTTTCTACAATGCTTTTTGACAGAAAGAGCTACCGCTACATCACCCAATCCACAACTGGAGATCAAATCGTCTCTTGTAACTACTAAGGACATATCTTTATGCAATGCTATAGATATATAGCATAGCATAAAGAGCAAGCTGGAAAATATGCTAAACCTAATCTGTACAAAACCATTCCATGCTTCCAATGAAATTACTGCAAATTAATTTCTAGGTTGTACTTATAAACCTAAGATTCACTGCCAATCATCACAAGAAAACACAAAGGATATTTTCATATTTTTTAAAAACTTGAAATGAAATTCACAATAATATATCCATAAATATTTAAATAAAGAACTACCCATAGACACTACAGTTATTCTTCATTCACATAAAAGAAAGTACTTAAAGAACAAATAAATAAAATTTCATATTATCATCATGAGACCATGTAATTTTAATAATTTAAAATATTTTATTCAATTTGTATAAGACAACTGAGAAACACTTCAATATATTATAAGAATGTAAGCCCCTCCCCCTTTTCAAATTCTCTCAAAGTAACTTAACCCCTTGCTTTTCGCTCCTGTATAAATTCACGGGGTGAAATTTCCCCCTCTGTTCCTCGTGCCTGTGGTATTTCGGACTGAAGTGTTCAAAAGTAACTCACCAAAAAAAGCTAGAAATATTCTATTTCTTAAACTCGGAATCAAGTTCATTTCTTAGTCTATACACCAGATGGCAGTACCAGATTATTTGTAACGTGTTTAGAGATAATTATTATTTTTTTAACTAGATGTCAGCCCAATGAAACATATATATTAGCGATAGGTGCGTTTTTGTAACCTTATAAGTCAAGTATTTAGTTATGCTCTTTGTGAAAACACATCGGTTATACAAAAGTATATATTTTTTAATAATGTATATATTATGGACCATCAAGAGAATGTAAAGTTCGTTGTTCCAAAAGAGATGTATGCAGAAAGGAAACTCGGTACTACTGTCCAAACTGTGGTGTTGGCCTTTGCATCTCATGCTTTGAAATTTATCACCCCCCCCAAAAATTACTAATGTTTATTTATATCATGCATAAGTGTACTAAAATTCTCATTTAATGTTTAAAACACATGTCTCCTTAATTTCTTCTCTTTGTTGAAATACCAACATTCAGTCATAATAACCCTAAATGTTTGCTTTTAAAAAAAATTAAATTTCGTATTTCTAGCTAAAAATTAATCCGAAAATTAAAAATGAATACATATATTGAACATGAACTTAGTTTTATATAATTTTCTTGAATAAAAAAGTAGGCACTTTTATGACCGTTTTCTTGAAAAATTGCGATCCATTGTATTTAAGAGGTTAAATACTATGGATAGTTTCAATGTACTTTTCATTATGAGAGCAACATGATTACATCTGAATAATCTTTATTTCATTAAAACACATTTTCTTGTCCCTATTAAATTAATATATTTCTGTTTGGAAACTTATACAAAATTCTTACAAAAAGACCCTTGAAAGAAAACCAAAACAATACTGAAAATCAATGACAAAATCTGTAAAGCATAGAATTAAATAGAGGCTTACAGTGTCTTGATCCAATTTCTTCATTCTCTTATCCACTTTATTCTTTCCAGGTCCTTTCCCATGGAACTTGTGTGACAAATAACGAAACGCTTCTTTAGGATTGAGAATACGGCCATTATCATCAATGTACTCTAATTTTACATCTGGTTTATAGTTGTTTTTTTCTCTAAATTCTTGTACCGGACCTGTATATCTATCTCGCTTTCCAAATTTATCATCTTCACTGTAGGAAGAAGAAAAAAAATTGAATTAAGTATATATAGCAAAAATATTTTTAAAAAATTACAAAAAGAATAATTATTTACAGGAATTTGATAGCTAAAATAATTTACTTACTAGAATTTTTCTTCTATAGTATATGATTGTGCTTGCAAGTTGCTGGATCTTGGGGCAGAGAGCATTTTCTTATCTTCTTTATCCAAATAACCTAATAGCACAGTGTTAATTGGGAATATTAATTTTCACAGGGTAAACAAGTAAAAGTAAAACTAAAAACAGCCAAAAAAATGTTAATGCAAAAAAAAGAAAGACTGAAAAAGTTTATAAAAGGTATATTGCATATATGTAGTGTATTCATTATTTGTTGAGAAGTAAGAAACAAAACTGAATAGCTGGGCGAAACATAATAGTCCAGTAGAAAATTTAAAGAGCATTTATTTATGTATTTTAGATTTAGAGCGAGCAAGAAGCCATTACCTTTTACCCACAATACAGTAGCAAAAACATACAGAAGATTACCACACATAGTCTGGGTTAGAGAAATACAATAAGGATATAATAATTATGCCTTCAAGTGAAGGGAAACATTAATTATTTTTAGAAATTGTTTCGCTGGTTCTGCAGAAAAGTTTCAATCTCTAAATAAGGCATTCATAGCCTATTAAGATATTCTTTTTCTAAGAATTGAGAATGAATCTATCAATATACATGGTTTTAACCCTTTTAATGAGGAAATGAAATGAGATGGTGTTCCAAAATATAACTGTAATAATGATTTAGAGAAAAAATATATAAGATTAGAATTTTAAATTAATAATAAGCAAGATTGTTACTCATGTAACATCATATACTATAATGCCATAAATCTAAAAAGAAAAAAAAGAATGTGTGTGCTTATGATCACACGATAGAAGTGATAACTTCAAATTCTGTAAAGTTATTTCAGGAATTAGTTAGGCGAATAAAAAACAAGGGGATATTAGTATTGTCATATAAAATTATTTATTCATTATTATTAATATGTGTGGGAGAGAAAACCAAGACATTTGTTTGCATTCAATGTATAAAGAAAGATTCAAAATGCAAATAATACTATCTGATGAAAACATTTCAGCATTTTCTTATATTCTTCAAGTTTTTCACTTTAAATCGCTTTTTTAAAAATAAAGAAAACTATCAGTTGTATTGTATCAGTAAGTTGTCTTTCTGCATATGCTCCATAAACCTCAAACTGGTCAATTCTGTTGTAGGTTTATTACAATTAATTATTATTGGCCTTTCATGATTTCAGTAATTTTTTTTTCATTTCATTTTTATGGCTCCTTGAAATGGAAAAGCCCTTTTTAAAAAAGTTTTACAACATTCCATCTCAGTCTAACTTGGCAGCTTTGAAAAAGATATACAATGTATCAATCTACTTGAAAAGTAGTTGTAACTTTCTTTTTTTGGGGGGGGGGGGATTTAAATCCAAGAAATTTGTAAAAAATGTCAAGACATTGTAGAGATTAGGATTTTAATACTATATTTCAAGTTAATCACATGTTAAACGCATTTATTTTTTACACAAAGTTAATTAATACAGCCAATAGAGCAATGTCATGAAATTTCAGTTTGGCTGAAGGACTTTACACACATTATTATGGAAAATTCCGATCCATTGTTACGAGCATTACAAACCGAAGCGCAACAATGCTTGGCTTTGTAAAACGCATCATTCAAGTTCCCTCTCCAGCAAAACAAGCCTAACGAAGTTATCACTTCAGAAAAATACAGAAACTAACAAAATTCATTACAGTCAATAGCAATTTATTCTTTAGGATTTCATTTATCCAAAACTATTCAATATAATAAAAAATATTTCTTAATTTTAACTGTTAATTCTTCAAAAAATAAATATTTAAACAAAACACTTCTTTTGAAAGTGTAATGCACAAACCTTTTTTGGTAGCTAAGTTCAAAGCTCCACACACTCCTAAGCTAATATCTGGTTCCTCTTCCAAAATTGGTTCATTCCCTCGCATCTGAAAGATAAAAAGTTTAAAAATAAGAAAATGAAATTAGATATGTTTCACTTTTTGAATGAAATATAATAAAAAAACCAAACACATTATCAAAAACACTGAATAAAGACTTACTGATATTTCTGCAGGTTTCTCTTCAACATCTACTTCATTCCAAGCTCCTTGGTTCTGGGCTTCCAATTCTTGCTTTTGACGTTCTTCGAGTAATTCCCTTTCTAAATCCTATTTAATTCATGAAAACAATTTTTTAAACCCTTAATTAAGTTGTCACTTTAAACATTTTAAAGGCATGATTATCGTATTTTGAATTAGAGAGTAACAATAGTACACATGCGTCAGTTTTAGTGTCACTGGAATTATTTCAAATGTATATAAATGGTGAGTAGATCAAAACCATACATTTTCATGCAAAAGAAAACATTAAATTTAATATTAAAAATAATATTCTTAATAAATAATCCAAATTAAAAAAATATATACAGATAAAGCAAAGCTTTAATAAAATATTGAAAAACAGTGAGCATACAGTAAAGTAGTGAACATATCTTTCTTTCAGGGCCGATCCTAGCAGGTGTGCAGCGTGTGCACCGCATGCGGGCGGCCACAAGCCTCCTATAATTCTATCGATCAAGCAAAATTGTTTGTGAATTTCTCAAAATAAAATTTATAATATGTTGAATAAATATGCTGAATTTTAAATAGTTATTGAAAAATCAAAATAAGTCCTGATTTCTCCTGAAAGCATAATAAAGTTCGAGAAAAATAGGAATAGATTTCAAACTCTGAGGAACATTCCTTCTCATCAGGGGTGTAGCCTGCCTTATCAGGGAGCTAGTATCGACGATCTGGGCCCCCTAGCTACAGGGGCCCCGGACGTGTGTAAGCAAAAAGTTGTAAAATGTTATTAATGGTCATTTTAAGTTATTTTCTATTTTTATAAAATAGTATATCACTCGCATCAAACGATATAAATTATTCACGTGAATTCTGAATCTCAGGACCCACAGTAAAAAAGTTTAAAAGTTGGTAAAATTACTCAAAATAATGAGAAAACAAGGAGTGGTATGTGGTCAGAAAGCAGGAAAAACTTCTCATTCAAAGCGGTTCGACAAAAAGATCGTTTGAAGTGAAATACAGATAACACTTGGGATGGGAAAAGTTCATTCAGAATGTTATTTGCTTGTAAATGAAAATATCCCTTCGTCTGTTGATTGATTGTAATAAACATCGCACTAAAAAGCTACAGGACGGCTTGGCAGTTGGAATTTTTTTCAGAAACGGTCCACTGAAAGAGAATATTAGATTTTATTTATCTCAGTTCTCTTTTATTTCTGTAACAACCAAAATACCGAATGTGCATTCAGTGAGCTTCCCGTTCCAAGAAAGATCTGGCCCATAAGAGCCAGAAGTCTTCTGTCACCCTCAAAGTCTATAGTTAATTATTTTTTTAATGAGTATCAGGAGTTCTTAACAGTGGTCCCATGGAAGAAGGGGAAGGGGGCGTTAAGGAAGAATTTCAACACATCGGACAAAAGTGATGATCACGATCAAAATTTAAGACATGCTTAAGGACCAGTCAAAAGAATGGGGCAGAATGACCCTCAGGAAATAAAGACCCCCTTTTGAAGAAAACTGAGGAAATTTTGCATCAATTTGTCTTCTGAACAACTGTGCTTACAAGACAAATATCGTAACTACAAAAATGGTTAAACAATAAAAAAGTAACTATATTTTCACTTTCAAATTCTCTTTAAAATTTTTAAGATTTAATGCCCAGGTATTTTAATCATTGTGTAAGACAAAGTGAAAAAAAATATTTTTTGCATTTGTGTGATATTACTATATTATTTATTTTTCGTTTTACATTTATAAATATAAATAACTGTCATCAGTCTCTTAGAATACTTTCATGTTGATTAACATATTTAAGTGTATGTTTTCATAGCTTGAATGTACCGTAAATCTTCTTAAAACATTTTCAATTGGCATTGTTATTCAAATGAAATAATATTATTTACCTCTCGTATAAAAATAATTTCTTTAGTCACTTATGAAAAACGGTAGTAGTTCATTTAAAATACTAAATACTATTGACCCTTTGTGAACACTCATTAATTATTTACCATACTTGAAAGGATCCTAACAATAGCTCGAAATTGAAACAAAATGTAGTTATATTTATTTTGATGATTTTGTTTGTAATCATAACGGATTACGATAATTTTGTTTAGAAATAAATGAACCAATCTATAATTTCTAAATATTTAATTTTAATTGTTTCTAACTGTGAAAAGAATTTTCAAAGAAATAAAGTATGTTAAGTTTACTTAAAGGTACACACACATTTTTTTTCTTTTTATTGAGGTAACATGTGAAATAAACACATATATAATTTTTCTAATATACTCTAAGATTGCTAAGAGAACCATTATTTTGTAAGATTGAATTTGAAAAGCACAAATTATTTTTTTCTTTTTGTATTTATTGTTATTTTAAGAGTGATTTGCACGATATCTTATTGATTAAGATCTTTTACCCAGAGAATTTGAAAGAATATTTAATGAAACCTAATAATTAATTATGTGTATAATTAATTATAAAAATACATAAAAATCGTATAATTTCTTTAAAATATTGTATAGCACATTCTGTATGTTTCTAATAAAGTTAATCAAAATTCATCTATAACAATCTATAGTAATATTTAAAATCTTTAAAAAAGGCAACAATAAGAGTGTCAGAACTATGGCAGAAATTTCTTATAAAAAGCATTTAATGAAAGGTTTATTTTTACAGAAAAATAGTAAATGTTGAAGAATGTAGGTAATATTTTTTTTAGTTGCTCTTAGTACTATAAAACTATTTAATTAAAGTGATAGCAAAATGCATTACAGAAACAAAAATACGATAAACACAATTTATAAAGTAGATAAGTGAATTCTCTCTCTCAAACAAAACAGGAATGTGAAAAATCATTCAATAAGTAGTAAGGTTGTATAATCTTGAGTAATTTTAATTTAATTATTATACAAAATTATTTAAAATATTTTAAATTTCTTTTGTGATATTGTGGTCTTTGTCAAAAAGTTTTAAGTTATCTTAGAAATTTCAAATTATTCTAGAAACGTTTTATAGTTCTGTTTAGTTTCAAAGTATTAAGATATTTGAACAAACAAACAAGTATAATAATATTAATGTTTTATTAACTTATATTTAAAAACTTTAAAAGGAAACTACAAATTCAGAGTATTGTGATTGTGTTCCTAGTTTTTTTTTTTAAAAAAAACCTTTGAATTTTTGAAAGCTTACTTTTAGTGGAGATATTTTAATAATTTTGATACATATATATAATCTGGAAACGAAGCTACGTTTTGTTCTAGAAATGAAACTAATATGTTTAAACATACAATTAAATAAACAAAAAAATTTTGTACTAAATCAGAAATTTCATATTTCAGTCAGAAAGTTTGAAAAAAAGATAAAATGTAATTTTTAGAGAGTTTGGAAAAAAAAAATTAAAAAGCTTAAGATTATTATTTTAATTTTCTAAATATTTCATGGAAAAAATTTACAGTTTGCAATAATAAATAAAAAACTTTAAAAGGTTTGAAAATTTAGATTTGATTAAAAAAGAATTTAGTTATTTTTAATTCAAAATTTATAACTTTATTTTCAAGCATTCACAAAAATTCCTTCCACACTGCTACAGATAAATAAATTATATGACTCGGAATCGGAAATCGTCCCTCGGCAAGACCCGAGGCTTTGTGCAAGCATCGAAGTTGCAAAAGAAATGGTCTCGACTTTCCCTAATGTAGAGATACTTTTAAAAATATTTTTAACTATACCGATATAGAATGCATCAGGTCAGAGATCTTTCTCAGTTTTAACTTGGCACTTTCTGCACAGGGTATGTCATACCCACCGTTTACCTTTTTTCAACGCTCCTTCTAAACCTTTTTTGGAAAATTGATAGTTTCTTGTGTAACTGACTTTAAGGTCATATCCTTTGAGGGGCCTCAGCTTGCAGGCGAATTCTAAATATATATTTTTGGATACCACCTCTTCGGGTATGTCATACCTTGCGCGTGAATCGCCGTTACAGTTCTGAGGCATGAGCACGTTTTAAATCTTCTTTATACTATGGTGTATTATTGTAGTTATGATGAAGAAATGTGATATTTAAGTAATTTAATAGATACAGTATCTAACAGATATAGTACAACAGTATTTTCGGATAAAGAAATTCTGTTCGTGATTATGATGAGGAAGAATCAAATGATGAAGCGTATAACAGCAAGTATGATTCCTCCACTGAAATCGATCCAGATTTAGAAGAGGGAGACACATTTAAAAATTAATGTTTTATATGTATAGACACATAAACATTTGGGAAGAACGTGACTTTAAAGGAGACAACTGGTACACACTTTATCCACTTTCAGATGAACTTTTGAAAAAAAAACCTATTGTTGGAACAATAAGAAAAATAAAAAAGAAATACTAAAATAAGATATAGACGGTATACAGCTCTTCAATGAAATAACTTCATTTAAAGATATTTTTCCTGTTAAGAAACAGCCGACTGAGATATTAGAAATTATAGTGAAAAATGATCTTATTCCCTGTTTTCCCAATTTCGCTTTAGCATTAAGAATTTTTTTAACCTTACCTGTTTCTGTATAGTTTCTGATGAAAAAAGCTTTAGTAAATTAAAAATCATTCAAAATTACTTGAGAAATAATGTGACACAAGAAAGTCTTTCAGATTTGGCCTTAACCTGAATTGAATCCGAAATCTCAGAAAAAATTGATTTAACCAAAACTATTAACAAATTTGCTTCTCAGAAAGCCAGAAAAGTTATTTTACAGTTACAGTAAAATCCGGCATATAACGTGCCCCTACACATATTCGCCGTATAGCACGCACACCCTCTTTTACAAAGAAACCTGAAATGCATGTGCGCAGTGATCTTATGTTTTGAAGTCCTTTATTCGAGTATTATTCCAAGCATTAGTAAAAAATAGTGTACTTTTAGAATTACAACTCTTTAAGTTCATAAGGAATGTTATTTCTTTCACAGAAATAGTATTTCTATATATGTAAAAGTCTGATCTTTTTCTATGCTCATCTTTTTGTACTTTTAAAGCTCTCATTTTTATACCCGGTGTATAAGGCTCACCCATAAATTTTTTTGAGTTAAAAGTGCGCGTTATATGCCAGATTTTAAGGTATAGTTTATTACTTAGTCTTAGTAGAGGGACTGATTTTTTTCGTTTCACAAGATTTGTGCTTTATTATTTATTTTTATTAGATTGCATTTTTTGAGTAAATTCTGTTGTTTTGCCTTTATAATTATTAAATGTTTATTTTTATTTTAAAGGTTATGTTTTTGTCAGTTTATTATTTTGTTAAAGTATTTTGTCACTATTATAACTCATTACCTGGCCAAAAAATGTTCTTATTAATGTGTTTTACTTTTTATTCTTATATAAGTAGTTGAGTTTTTAACGTCAACGTTAAGTATTAGTCAAAATATGAAAAGTTCTCTAGGGGGGCGGCGGCGCATTAGGTGTTTGCACGAGGGCGGCCGATAACCTAGGATCAGCCCTGCTTTCTTTCTTTCTTTTTTTTAAATCTACACTGTTGAAGTAATTTTTTTTCTACTTTATAATATATATTTATTGATCAAAACAATCCCACATATTCAATTTTGAGAACACAACACAGTGAGATTAATATATATACAAAATATTTGTTTTTGCACAAGATGTAATGAATCAGTAAAGGTATATTTTCCTTTTTATAAGTAATGTGAAACATAAAAATTTGATCTTAATTAAAAAGTAATAATACTAGAGCAACCTCGATGTTTAAATAATTCTCGTTTTCAATACCTTGAGTTAAACATAACAATTTAGTTATTTTTTATACATGTAGATTCAAAATTAGGTAAATAAAATAACAATACAACTCAAAAGTTTTTAAAGACTTTAAAAACTATTCATCTTAGAAGGTAATTACTTCACATGAAAAACATTTTAGTGGCACATTATAGAATATCTTTGGTTTAAATAGAATGGGACATACTGCAAAATACCCCCATTAGATATATATTCAATAAACACTACACAATTCACATAAAATTACTTTACTCAGTGGTGCAACAGCCCAAAGAGGACAAAGGCCTACTGTACCCATCTCAGTTTACATGACCTTGGGCGTTGAGGTGCATGAGCAGATGTTCCGATCAGGTGGTCAGTCTGAAGCAAAACCCCCAGTATTTAGTTCCCAAGCAAGCTTGGTTCTAATTTATAGACCCACTGAAGGGATAAAAGGCTGAGTTGACCTTGCCCAGCCCAAGGTTTGAGCCCCAAACCTGTGGCATGGAAGGGCGAGTCACATAAGTTTACTGAATCAAATAATACAAAAATTTATTATTACTTTGATAACTATAATAATAATAAATTAATATCCTTTTGCAGACAAAATACTACAGAAATTTTCCTTTCCTACAATCCTTAGTTGTACAGAGAAATGGGATTTCAAACTTAAAATAATATATTTTTTCAAAATCTTTTTAAATGCTTATACATTTTTTTTTATGAGTTTTAAAAAAGGAATGTGGAAAACTACCATCATATCATCAGCTTCATCTTCTCGATTACCAGACATGCCATAAGTAGGTATTTCCCCAAGGGTGCGACAAAATTCAGCAACTGAATTTAACTCAATGTTTGCCCCACTCTTAGATGCTTTCTGTGGATCTGATGTGCTTCCATTTACACTGTTCAATATTTCAATGACCTATACAAAGAAGAAAAAAAAAACGATGAGTAAAAACTCTGAACATTTCTGCTCTTATGAAACAAATTTTAATATTTTCAAGACTATGCCAGATAGTGTATATGTATACACTAGGTTTAGTTTTTAAAAGTAAATTATTGCACCCACTTCAATACCCATCAGTCATTTTAATACTTAAAAAAAATGTTGAATATAAATAAGACCAATGGCTTTTTTAAAAATTTTATTTAAACTATAATAATAATATTAATACTGCAATAGATAATGATTACAATATGCAAACCAAATAGAAGATTAAAAACTGAATTAATTAGAATCTAAATTGAAGTTTTTTTTCAATGTTAATACACTGAAATTTGGAAGTGACTTGGAATCGAAGATGAAAAGATTTGTTAGGTGGAGGAAACAGAACATGATACTGACAGTTAGAGCAATTACAGGTTCATATATGTATTTAAAAGTTTTTAATTCTGGTAAAATTAATTAATTAATTACTTCTTATATGTTCTCATTTATTTTATGTATTAAAATTTTTTTGAATAATGGATATCAATGAACTATTTTTGCTATTTTTTATTTTTCCACAAAAATGTGCAGAGAATTTGGGATGCAGCTTAGAATCGATGGTGACTTAGATTCACATAAACACAGTAGTAGTACTATTACTTTGCTCACTCACTTGATATTAGAATATTGCAGAGTATATATTTTAATCCTCTGACCAGAACATCAATTTTTTTGCCGTTCTGAGGAACATCCATCTGACAGACGGGTTTGCAAATTTTTTTAAAGTTTATTATCTTAAAGACTGTTTTAAATATCCTTATCGCTCAAAATGAAATTGAGTATGGTTCAAATAAGAAGATGTGAGGGGTTAAATCAAGCACAACTTTTTTTTTTAGATGAATACATTAGACAATTTAATAAAAGACATGAAACATATAAACAGAAATACAATTTTTAATATTTAATTCTTTATGAGGCACACTATATTAATATATTTGTATCACTGGAATGGTGACTAGTATTTTTATAAAAACTTATAAGAAAATATTTAGATTCATGTAAAAGTAATTAAAAATAATAATACCCATCTGATAGATAAGAAAATTGTACATATCGTGAATAGAAAAAAATTGCCAAGTACCACCACTGATTCTCTCACAGGGTAGAGTCCAACTGAAAATGTCAAGGCAGCTCACCCCCAAAATCACACCACAGCGTTATCTACAGGCATCAAAGCAAATCATCTCAGTCTGAAAGACGGATGTTCCGGTCAGAGAGTTAAATATAATTTGGCTTGATACCTGAAAGACCACTTTAAATGTGTTGAGCCAGGCCTTCTGCCATTTGGGAAGCTCTTGTAAGAATCTGTACTAGTTATCAATTTATTGAATTTTTTCAGAGTAGAATTATATTTCACATACATGATTAAAATTTTTTCCTTATGTTTAAATATCATTGTTATTACTATATACACATTTCACACTTTATTTTGATTCTTACGTTATATGAGAAGTAGGATTAAACTTTTTGTTAATGAAGAGATATTTTTTTCTAACAAAAAAATATTGATTTCGATTTGGTGACATAAATGAGTTTTTTTAAATATCCTAAAACTAAATCAAAACAAATCTAACTGATACCACTAAAATTCCCCCGAATCATGCAAGTCTAATACTTGTGTCTTCATTGGATCTTTTTCTAAGGGACCAATATTTAATTACCAACATTGATATTAATTTTAAATTTTGTCATTGTTTCTTTCTTGTAATAGAAAGGGTATGTAAGGAAATACTAATATTGCTGATATATTTTTAAATCTTTCAAAAGAAAACTATTTTCATGACATCATTAGAGGCACAACATTCGAATCCAGATTAGAACAATTGTATGTTATTAAATGAGTGCCTTTTATAACACTGTACTTGAATTCAATAACCACAGAATACATCTGCAAGTCCTTCATATTGAAGAATAGCTTAAAATAATAAGCCTAATGTGACAATGCCAATAGCAAAATTTGTGAAAAGAACAGTTTATAACATAATCTCTCTACATACAATATAACAAATATAACTAAGAAGCAAAATCCACACTTCGGGGGGCGGGCTAATTTTCAACTGAATATAATGTGATGCATACACACTATGAAATAAGTGAATTTACATGTAACAAAAGTCACATTTGAGATCCAATCATATTTTCGAAGAGTTAATGAATACAAAAGACAAATATTAATACATAACAAATTTCTTTTAGCCAAGACATTTTTTGTGTTTATATTACAAATCAATAAAGAAAATACATCATTTATGCTGTAAAAGTGAAACAAAATTAAAGAAAAATAAAAATTCTTCAACTTCAATTACAGAATGCAACTATATATAAATTTAAAGCAAACTAATCTAACCTTTTCTGGAGCACTAGCCATTATTTTTCTTTCTTTGAGTTTTTTAGCTTTACTTAAGGCACTGTTTAACTCCTTCTCAATTTTATCCTCTTCTATTTTAACATTTGAAAGATCAGGTTTCATATCCACATCTGAGGAAGTATAAAAAAAAAAAAACAAAGGAAAAATATGATTATTTACACAAAAAAGATAAAATAGCTTTCCAAAATTGAATTATTATGTGCTAAGTAAAAAAACAATATTTCAAGTTAATTAACCTTCATCTATCAGAGGAATTTCACTTTTAAGAACCTCTTCTTCGCCTGGATCTGGTTCTCTTATTCTGCCACGCGTTCTGCAATGACAAACACAAGACATGCAATGAGGAAAATTTTTTTCAGAGGAATAAATTTATTTCTAATATCTACCCTTAAATGAAACACATAAGGAATTTTTAAAAAAATTGCAACATTTGTTTGTTTTAATAGATTTTACTTGTACATAGGTTCTGTAAATCTATTTCTTAAAATAAATAGAACGGTTTATTGTTTTATATAACACAAACAGCTTTAAGATTCAGAAAACTATTCCATTTCATCTTCTAGGTCTTATTGTATAAATAGAATTAAATAAATTTCAAGGAAAGGACTTCTTTATGTACTTCTGTAAAAATGTACTTCTTTTAAACGATAATGTTTATGAATATAAAATTCACTCAAATATTTTTTTCAGTTTATACAATTGATTTAATTTTAGTGTGTATTTCATAAATTTATAAAATGCATATATGCATTCAGAATAGGAGCAATGAAAGAACTTATTTCCTTTTATTTATTGAATATCACACTAAATTTATTCATTGAGCTGTTTGCAATAGACCTCATACTGAAGTCAATTTCTTATTTTTCTTACAAATCCCTAAAATAAAATACTTAGATTCTATTATGTAATTAAAAGAACACAATGTTTTTATTTTTTATTTTATGTAACAATTTTAGGGGAAGAATATTCTTCTCTATCAAATCATAGCTAAACTAATCAGGATAAACTGTCACCAAACAATATGCTGTATAGAGATCATTAGACAAGGTTTTTCTTTTGTATTATTTCAAAGATATACCATACTTAAGCAAACAAGAATGAATGAAGTTTTACAAAGCTTAAATACATGAAATTGGAAAAATAAACATATTAAAAATGAAAATTTCAAAACTATGAATGCAGATCAAAATAATATTTCATGTTTTTAATCCTTACCACACTATAGAAAATATTTTAAAATATTGTAATTAAAACATAAAATATATATCCTTGAGGAACCCTTTTATATTTATTTTATATTAATACTAATTATGAGCTTAATTAAATTACTTCTGCAAAAAATTTATATAAATTTTAAATCAAAAAGCAAGATTGTTCCATTTTTGAATTATTTTTTTTAAATGAAATTAATATGAAGAAAAATAAAATTCATGTTTCACTTTTTTAAATGTGGGCAAGAATTATAATATTTATTAATAAAATCTACATAATAGTTTAGGAATACCTTGAGCCAAAGTCGTTGCTTCCTTCTGAATCTGGGAGTAAATCGTCTGCTTTCAGAATGGGTTTCTTCAACTTCCTCCTCTTTTTGGGTTTTTTGAACTGCACCTGAGGGGTCAGGAAGCACCTGTTGTAGCACCAAAGCACACGGTAAAAGAAGAAAAGCAATATGCCAGTGACAAAACATCTACATTTCATATAATGATTTGTAGACATTAACACTGACAAAAAAAACATACATAAACATAGAATATGCTTTAAAAAGTGGGTCAAAAGATTTTAAATGGGAAGTGAAAACTCGGAGGAGAAACCAGTTAAAATGTTAAAAATTATAAATAACTTATTGCTGGCTGGGTGGAGTTGTTAGTTTGTTGCTGGCTTTGTACACAAAGGTAGTGGGTTCAACTCTGGTGCAAGTTGGTGGATTTTCATGATGTAGAAAATTGACATCATCCATGTTATATGATTATATGGCATGTTAAAAGACCCCTAGAGTGCCTGTTTGACTTGGGTGTTCTCAACTAAATTAAATTTCTGGTGAAAATTCGAAGAGCCTCCCTCTGGGGAGGAAACTGAGCATCAAAATTACACTATGGCAATTTGTATCCACCTACATGGCGCTGCACTTAAGAGATACCAGCTCCCAGGGAATGTACAAGGTCTGAAATCGTAAAATTATCAAGCCGTATCTGCGATTGAAAAAAAAAACTTATTTTTTAAATACATGTTATGGGATTCAAAGCATGAAAAAAATAACTAACAATGATTACAAAGACAGATACATCATTGTGTCACAATTTCAAGTTAAAGTTAAGATTAGTTAATTTAAAGGTAAGTTTAAATCAATGAAAAACATATTCTATGTTTGTTTTATAATACCAATATATAATTAAATTATCCTCTTAATTCAAGAAATGAAATCCATATATTCTCCTTCTTTTATAGTATACTTTAATCCAGACATTTAATATAGCCAGGTAACCATATCTTAATACAATAAAATAAATTTTTTTCATTAGCTCCTTTCATATAATTCAGCCCGATTCCCATTAGTAATTAATCCCAGTCAAAATATTTAAAATATACAAAACCAAAACTTTAATTAACAAAATGAAATCAAATTAACATAAACAAAAAATAATTTTTAACATATTTTAGCTTTATTGAATCAAATTTCCAGAAAAAAATATTCCTTAAACTTGGAATAACAATTACATAAAATTAAAAGAAAAAAGAATTGTGATTGCAATTTATTTCTATAATTTACTAATAAGAATATATTTTTGTCAGTTTTATATAGGAAAAAATACATTGTGAATGAGCATACCCAAAAAATCTCAATTCATTTTATAAATATTTGCATAATTTAGTTGAGTAATGTGTTTGAAAACCATGTAAAAAAACTGAAAATGATATAATCAATATCATAGAATATTTAAATATTTCTTAGATTTAATCAAATTAAAAAAAATTATATAAAGAGTCTAAATAAAGACAGTAATAAAAATATATTTTTTTCAACTCTAAATTGTTTTATACATATAAAAAAAAGTTATAAATATTTAATCTGAATACTTACCATGTCTTCAGCAGTATAATATTCATTAGCTATTTTCATCTCAGGCATGTCAAGAGTCACCTATAAATGGCAATATGATGAGTCATTTGAATAAATAAAATTTGATCGAATCATTTTCAACATTTTCTTTTATTTTTACATACTATATATCTCCTCAAAAAAGAGGATTCTGAATTAAATAGTGCAGAAAAAATTCATAAGATAACTAGTTACTAGAAATTAATAATAGGCATTCCATAATAGAAATTAATAATAGACATTCCATAAATCTTAAAAATATATTAGCACAATTTCTTTTATGCAGCTATAAAACTTGAACACTTCTAATTTATTTTATTCCTTTTTCTTTGCAACTGTTTATTACCTTTTCTATTTCTATTTCATAATACAAAGCAGAAAATTAGGATTATACCTCAAAAAGAAAATGTTTTTAAAACAAAGATTGAATGTGTACAAGTTAATCCTTTCAAAAATGTCAGCCATTTTTCTTATAAATTAAAATTTTTAACTATTTAAAATGTTAATTTATACACCTTTCATCTTCTAAACATTTATTCATCTTTTTTGATACTTAAGAACAAAGATTCAAAATAACTAAACTAAGATGGTTAATTTTCATCAATGGTTCCTACAATTAAAAATCAATATATGAGCCCATATAAAAAGAAACTCTATTAAATTATCCATTCACAATAATACTAACCTTATTTTGTTGTTTCAATTTCATTCGTATCAATTCCAGTTCTTGCTCTTTACTTACATATGGAGTAGCACTAATAGTATTTCCTGTTAAAACACAAAATCATATTCATAAAACTATTTCTCATACATTCAATAAAATATTTTTTTTTAAAATAAATTTTATTTTTATTAAAAAAAATTATTTTTTCCCCCTTTTCAAAATATACTAGCCAGCAGAAAAAAAATTAAACTGTTCATTTAAGTGAAAAACATTTAATTTTTCGGATACTTAGGGTCAAATTAAAAATATGTAAAAAGTTGTTAATAACAGCTGCTCTTCATGCAAGTACAAATTATACAAGATAAATTAATACAATGAAATCTTCATGTGATTTTAAATTGTTGTGAGTTTTGTTTTAATTATAAATATTTTATCTTAAATCCACAGTAACAAGTATTTCTGATGAAAAACTTGCTTTTCAAAGAATTCTTTATAGAAAAGGATAAAACATTTATTTTAACCTGTGAAGTTCCATTAACTGTTAGCTATATTATGATTTTGATAAATGCCCTAATTTTTGTCTAGACACATAAAAATATAATATTTTAGCAAAAGGGATGGGGAAAACTTGTCATAGTTGATTTATTTAATTTAGTTAAGAGTTATATGCAATTCTTCACAAGAAATCATTTACAAATTAAAATTTGATTAACCAAAAGAAATTTAAAAAATGATAAAATTCAGATTTTAAGAATTACATTCACAGGTACTAAAAATTACTATACACAATTATGTAAATTCTAAGAAATATATGAACATAAATTATAGTACCAATTTTGAAAGTCTTCTTTTGTTCCCCTTCTATTTCTTCATCATACTTGGATAACAAATTCTTCTTTTTCAACTAAATTAATAAATTAACAATTATCTTTCTTTTCATATGTACAGAGAATTAAATATATATATACACAGCATTGGTATGATGACTTACAATTCCAAATTCATCATATTCTGGTTCTTCATATGGCTTATAATCAGGTTTCTTCTTCTTATTTTCAACATTTTTAGCATAACGTTCATTATCAATGATGTTAACATTTTCTAAGACATCCTCTTCCTCATCAAGAACTCCTAAAGAATAAAACAAGTACGATATTTATAAAATGAAAGCAACAAAAATAGAAATAACTTAAAATTTGATTGAATCTAAGACATTCTTATATATTTACATTAAATCAATTTTCTGTATATAAGAGAGATTCTCTAGCTGCCACATCAAATATAACATAAAAAATATCCTTATAACATATATATGAACAACATTGTCCTTATTATAGCCATGGGTAGCCTAGTGGTTAGAGCATTGGACTCTGGACCGGAAGACCTAGGTTCGATGCCTGATGCCACCAAATACCCTCCGAGTACACACAGAGTACATGCTCATTAAATCAGTGGGTCCTAAAGTCTTATGGGCGGTCGCAGCTGAAACCACGAGTGCAGGGGACTGGAGAATATTTCCCTCCCCTCCAGTGCCATGCCTAAATTGTGGAGGTGGAGATCAGTGGTGTTGCCATCAATTATAAAGATCCATAGTCCCTTCGGAAATTTCACCGACCTAAATCATACTGTCACCTGTATGGTGCTCAAGGCTAAGGCCAAGGACAGGCCTACATCTAACCCATTGCCACGATAAATTTTGTGGGCCTCTCGATCTGACTTTGTCAGACAGGTGGCATGAACAACAACATTGTCTTTATAGGCAGTTACACAAACAAAAACAACTTTTGCAAGATATAAAAAAAGAAACTTAATAATTGAGTAATTCGGACTTATTCTTCTAAATTGCCTATACCCATCTCATACATTTGTGCATTAGGAAATTACCAAACTTTATCCTAAAGATTAATCTAACCAAGGCCTATTATTACAAGGTTCCTTGTAAAATATATAACCCTCTCATCAGAATTAAGTAGAATGATCATATGAAAATGTATAGTTTTTAAATTAATATATCATTTACCTACATATAAAAGTTTAAAAGTATACAGGCTTACATAAGACAAAGATACAGATTCAAAAACCCAGAGTTCAGAATTTGACAGTATTAATTTACACATGTAAACATCATGTGATTTTAACAAATAAAGTTGCATTAATTGGATAAACTCTGACATTCTGCCCTATTGTACCAATTAAAATGTTCAGTTCATCAATAGTAAAATTAATAACACTGCACATATTAACATACAAAAGTACCTCCAAAGGTTTTGGATAATTTTAAATTAAGAGTTTCATACACTGGACTTTCAAACGGATCATTGAAATTGCAGTTATTGTTTCATCAAAATCTACTGGAGAATGGTAGACAAACATTTATAGTGCTTTGAATTCTCCAGTTTAAAATTGAAGAGATCTTGGCTACTTAAATTTCCCGTTGCCTTCAAGCTTCATTTTGAGAATTCAACCTTTCACAATTCAGCATTAAGTAACAAATGTTGATTTTACTGCTCATAGTGAGAAATCTGTCTTCTTTACACCAATTAGCAAGATTAGAATATTTTCCAAGTGGTTTAATTTCTTTTTCATGATCAGATTTGAATTCATCATCACTGGATTATGATGAGTATTACTTAATTCTAAAAATTCCTACATTTTGGATTTTGTCTCATTTTATTTTGATCACTTAGAATTTTTGTTTGACCAGTAATTTGTCAATGCCAACTTTGCTTAAAGCAAAAGTTAAAATGAATAGTTTCTACAGTTTCATAAATTTAGTTTTTACAGCATATCCAACCATTTTACCTTTATTTAATCTTGGAGAGTTTATCCCTTTTAATTAGTGGAGTATGAACAAATGCTAAACAGCCAAAAGTTTTTTAATGCTTTACAGAAGGCACAGTATCATGCTTCATTTCAGAAAGGCTTTCATTTTTCCTTTCTACAGGATCACAATTTCTAATGTGAACATAACAAAATATTCCAAGCTACAATTTTTTACTTAAATTAGACTGAAATAATAAGCACTGTATTGCATAAAAAGTGTAACTGTTAACCTTTCAACAAAGCTATTTTGCTCAGGTGTTACAAAATTAGTTTTTTCATGTACAATTCCATGATACTCGAGAAATTTTTGTCACAGAATTCCATCCTGTTATAAGTTCCAATGCATTTTTTTTTTTATTTCTCCATTACTAAAAAAACTTTCTTTTTTTAAATGCACCTAAACTCTTCCTAAGAATTCATCAATCATGGATACAAATTATACTCATATCCAAAATTAAGATCCCAAACATGTTTCTTCGTCATAATTTTAAAATATCTCCAGTAAAACTGATAGAATTTGTATTTTACTTATTTTGAAGAACGGGTAGCGCAATATCAACCTTCAATTTAGATAAAGATGTTGCTCAGCATTATTTTTTGCAGAACTACTGGATTGAGACCGTTCAAGCATAAGGGAATTTTGCCTCCAGTGTTCTGAATATTGCATTAAAATAAAAATTTTAGTCTGTTTTCAGTGAGAATGACTTCTCATAATCATTTAGATGATTCCTTGAGATGGAGAGCCATTGGCAGGCTTGAAACTGGCCAGTCTCTAGTGACAGCTACAAGTGGCCTGAAAATGGTCTCCTAGTTTTGAAATCAATTCCAAACAAGTGATACTGTCACCAGGAAGATCAGACAAGTTCGCCACAGAGCATCAACATTTGCACAGGAGCATTGGCATTAAGTGCACAACAACATAAGTGAGCAATGGTGCCTCAGCTAGCTTGTGACCTTGCTGATATGTCTGGAAGAAGAATTTCCAGGCAAACAGTCAACAGCCATCTTGCAGAGACTTTCCTTTACGCCCAGTGTCCAGTCCGGTGCATCCCTTTGACTGCTTCCATTCAGGAAAGACCTGATATTGCGGAACTAAAAACATTCATCTAGGATAACATAAAAATGGGGGCATGTTCTTTTCAGTGATGAGTCAAAATGTACCAGACAGAGTGATTCTCGTTGAGTCATCACCTGGGGAGAAACTGCAGCTCACTTTCATCTCTCCTACAAAACAAAAATCGACAGTTTTGGTGGCAAAGGAATCCTTGTGGGTGGTGGCATAATGTTGGACAGTCAAACACTAGTGTACATTTTTGATGTAGAAACTGTCAACTCACAGTACTATGGGGATGAGATCCTGGAAGCCTATGTGAGGTTTTTCTGGCTGCTATGGGCCTGAACTACATTTTTATGGATGATAAAGTACGGCTACACAGAACTCACATTGTTGATAAATTTCATGAAGGAGCGTATGGATTGATTCACCATATGGATTGATCCTCAAGGTCTCTGAATCATAATTCTATTGAGTATGTTAGAGATGGTCTAGAAAAAGCCATTTCTCAGCATAGCTCCTAAAAGTCCGGATTTGGGAAAAACAGGCTTTGTTATCAAAAATACTTATTGATACCCTTAAATACCATATGACGGCTCGTTGTGAGACTTGTATACTGGTGCACGGTGGTCACAGTCCATATTAGATAGCTTTTCACAAAGTTAAATGCTTTATCTCTGATTCATGATTTCACACTTTTTAATATGACTTATAGCTTAACTCCCAATTAAAAAATTTTCTATATTCTTATGTTGCATATTCTTTCTGACATTGTAATATGTTTCTGTGCCAAATTTCATGGCATCACAGTAAACAGTTCATAAGTTTTCATAGACTTTATTTTTGTGTCTTTAATTTTGGACATGGGTGTATTTATAGCCAGAATAAATTTCTACAGGAAAATTACCATAGACATACATATGTATTTATTCTGAAGGGTTTTTAATTTGAGTGTATACAAGTTTAGGAACAGTATTTTCTTATTTTGCTTCCCAACATATTGAGCAAATATTTCCACAAATAGGAATTGGTTGATAAATCTCTCAAGGTTCCATTCTTGGGTATAATAAAAGAGTTTTTTTTAAAGTTTCAATGTGCAAAACACTTCCGTACACAAATTCGAGTATCCTTCCTAGATGAAAAATTAAATGTGTGAATTTTAATATATTTTCTTAACTAATAATTAGATTTACAAATAGGGGTTTAACTTTTTAAAGTTTATTCCTTAAGTAAAAATTGGTCCACTTTTCATTTTCCAGGTATGAGATTGTTTTTCCATTACTGCAAACCACTTTACAAATGTACTTTGTTCAAGAATTCCAGACACTAAATTTCATCTTAAATCTAAAGCATTGAACAAGTTTTTCCAAATGACTTGATTTAGATAACCACCACAATTTCCTTGAAATTTTTAAGTTCCAGATCCTTTAAATGGAGTATTTCTGTTATGAATAGCTACTAAAAATTTCCGTTTTACAACTTCATCAGAATTCAAAAGATATCTTTTATCATTAACAAAATGATATGTAGCACCTGTATAAAGTATTCAAACTTTCTGTTATTCTAATTTCACACGGAAAAAGTTAAGTTTTAGATTCTATGAAATCCAATTTTTTTTTTTATTAGGATTCAACTAAGTTAGTTTTACGATGTTTGAATTTTCCTAGTTTAATTAACTAAAAACTGCAAGGTTTGTTTACGAAATATACATTCAAATGACTTCCCCTAACACACACTAAATTTTGATGAAGGCTTTGGCTACATCTAAAAAATAATCATATTTCATTTTGATTGCAAGTAATAATGAAAAAAAGAGGTTTGATATTTAACAGTTAAGAAGACAATATAATCCTCTTAAAATTCATGAAACAAAAAAGTATACCTTTATCTTTCAATGTTAAAATAACCTGATGTCCTTCAGAAAAGGAATTTACATCATGAGCCACAGTAAGACCTTTCAAATGTTCAGAAGTGTAAGACTAAAAGATAAAAATAAATTTTTGTTAAAAAACAAATATACAGTATGGTTGAAAAAGGTTTTAAATTAAATAAAGAAATTAAACCTTTGTCTTATCAAATTCTTCTTCAACTAAAGCCCCAATGCCAAACTCTTCATCCATCTCTTCCAGCATCTTAGCCTAAAAAGAAAAGTCATAAATAAATTGATATAATTGAATTAACACTGCCCTACAGCAGGGGTATTCAACCTTTTTTCCCGACAGGCCACATACATATGATAGGTATTTGATGCTGGCCACATGAGGATATATAAAACCAAAGCAACATTGAATCAAGCAAACTTAATCAAAATATTAAAACTAATTTTTTTTTTGGCTTTCACTTTAATGCTATATTAACCTTCCTATCAAACATACACATAAATTAATATTTATTTATGCATCTTTTACTGAGTTATGGGGTAGTTTTGATTTCTTTTCATTCATGACCAAGACCCTTGTTTACATCTTACTATAAAAAAAGGCAAATTGATAGAAAAATTGAAAAATTTGATGGCTTGAATGATAGAATTTCAATCTAAATTTTGAGAATAATGTTCTTAAATAATCGAATTTCTTAGTGCAATGGGGCATGACTGAGACACTCAGAAAAGGCCTGTAGGCCACAGAAGTTTAGAGCACACTGTTTTAGAGAATATGATGGCTAATGGTGATAGGTTTTGCAATTTTGAACCATGAAAAAGTTAAACTTTCCTTCTTTCTCCAGCACACCATGTGAGGATTTTGAATTTATTATGCAGCATTCACTACTTTTATCACACAATACTCATTAGAGAAATCCTGACATAAACCTGCATTTAGATTTTAACAAAAGCTAGACAATGTCTGTGATATTCCGCTATTGAAGTCTTATTAACCAAAATTAAATAGTTTCAAAAATACGCACTTATTTTTTAAGACTCCTCCTTCCTATAATATGATAAAATTACTATGAATATTTAATACATAAAATATCAAATTAAAATGCACATGCATAACCTCCCATCCAGTTTTAAAAATATCATGACAAAAAATGAATCGCTCTTGGAGGATTCTAAACTTTATCTAAAAAAAAAATGTCTCATTTTCATAAAACTTCAAAAAATAAAAGAATTTAAATAATACTTTAGACATAATAGGTTACGCAGAATTTTAAAAGACAAGTAATACTTATTGGGGATACAAGATGAATGCCTTCCTGAATTAGAGCATCATTTAAGCAACACAATGAGTGGCGCATACAAGGGGTTGTGTCCTAGGGGTCCAGACCCCTCCCAAAGCCTTTGATTATTTTTCTGATTGATTATAATTCTAAGTATATAGTACGTAAAATTTAATAAAGTATTTGTTATTAATGATTAATTTTATTAATTAATGCTAATTATTTATTCAATAATTAGTTTTTTACTGTTTTTGTTTCCGAAAGCTGACAAAATCAAAAGGAGCATGATACAAGAATGGTAGACTTGCGACCCTGGACACCCCCCCCCTCCCTTAAAAAATATTTGTGTGCGCTACTGAACACAATGTGCTATTACTTGTGAACTATAAAATTTTGAATGATGATTACAAAACAATAACATCTGTCTTTCTTCATGTATTGCACAATATAAGAAATCAAAGCTCAATCATATTTCAATGTTCAGTGATCTTTTAAGACCATTTAATAATTATTGGTGATATCAAGTGTTGAACCTGCAATTTTCTAAGCCATAGTGCTATTGGTACTGAAGAGTGTTTTATGAATTTATAATTTCGAAGAAATCAGAGACTGTTAAGAAATTCCAAAGCAACCAGATACTGTTCATACAATTGGACCTTTATATAGCAAAGTCGCTAAATGCCGGAAAAAAGTTCAATATACAGAAAATTTGTTATATAGAGGTTCATCTTTTAATACTTCATAAACCACATAAAACAAATTTTAAATTCATAAACACTATATATTAAACAAAAAGTAATTATTTACACCTTTTTAAAATTAATATATGTTTATTTTATATAACTTAAGCATCAACCAAAAAAAAAAGGAAGAAAGAAAAGTTTTTCTTGTTTTCCTTGCAGTTTATGTTGAATGTGTCACTATATTTTCAATATTAAAAAAATAACTAAATTAAAATGAATGAATTTTAAGGACATTCTCTAATTTAAAGCATACAAGTAATATTAAACATACATTATTTTATAACTAGAACGCGGGGACATGGGACAACTCCACTGAGTGAGCAAGGAGATATCGAAGATGTTTCTAGTGAACTAGGCAATGTGGAATAAAGGTTGCACTTCTTGGATGAAACGTCCAGAACTCTATTGTTCTCGGCAAATTAGGATCTAATAAAACTAGTTCAAGATTTATGATCACCATAAAATGTGTTAAATAGAGAATAACTTAAAATGTTCATAAATACTTTTAAAAAAGGGAGAAAAAAAATTTAATCACAAAAGAAAAAGTTCGTTATATAGAAAATGTACTTCCCTATAGAGAGGTTATTTTACAAAGGAAATCGTGAAATGTTCAAGTTTGTTATATAGAAAAATTCGCAATATAGAGGTTCGTTATAAAGAGGTTCGACTGTATTTATATATAAATGATTATGGTTTACTTGGATACCATTTTAGATGCAGTCATGCTAAAAAGTATTCAGGAGTACATGCTGATCACACACTTCTTTACTGATGATGATTAAATATTTAGAAGACACATTACAAAGAATCATTCACAAAATATAAAAGCAGCAGTGACAATACAAGAGTAAAGCCTAGAATGAACAAAATCCTTTTCTCCTCATTCCAAAAGCCCTTGAAGTACTCTAGAGTGCTTTAAAATATCACATGATTTTATCTTTGCAAGCCATTTGTCACTTGACAATGTAGAAATTTAGAGCTAAGGTTTTAGTTAATTTACTATTCCAGTTAAGTGGATAAATAAAAGTAATTAAAAGAAAGTGCAGTGTCTTGAAGATTCAGGGCCAAAATAAATTAAAGAATAGCCATCTCAAAAGAATACATATATATATATCACATGTAACAAATGGAATCAATGTAATAATAATGTTTTAGCAATCTAAAATACCCTTTTTTCAGCTTCCTTCTTTTCTTGAACCAATCTCTGATGCTTTAAAACCCAAGCAGCAGCAGATTCTTCTTCGGAATCAGAGTCAGCAACACCTTTTGTTTTCCTGAAAAAGTAAAATAGAAACATTACTTTTTATTCTCACAAATGTAAAATATTTTTATGGACTTAAAAATTTAAATAATCTTTTAACACGGATAAACCATCAATATTTAAAATAGAATACATTTTTTCAACTATCATTATCTGTTTTTTTTTTTTTTAATTTGTATAAAATTTTGATGAAGTCTGATTAAAAAATTAAAAAATAAATACAATTAACGAGTACAAGCAGTTCTAAACAAAAATTCATCGGTAAAACCATTATTCCACAATTTTCTATACCATTTAAAGAATTTGAGGCTAGTTCTGATTTAGTGCACAAAATCTCTATTACATAACATAATTTATGGTGAAATAAATCTTTATGTGATTTTTCAGCTAATAATTTATAAATATTTCCTATACTTTTTCAGTTTCCATTTTACATCAAAAAGTAGTTTTATTTTCAAAGAATTTCAACTTAGAATTGAATTCAACCATTTAAAGCTAAACTATATTAAACACACAGGTACTATAATAATTTTTAGCTATTTGAAAAGCATTTCTACTTTTCAAAAATGTTACGTCAATTATAAATTGTTGTATTAGAACCAAGAGTTATCATTATTAAATACATATTATAAGGAAAAATTTACAGACAAACAATTGTATGAAAAATAAAGCTACTTGAGTTTTTCTTCAATGGTTCTTTTTTCTTTCATAACTTTTAATCTTTCTCGAAGGTCTTCAGATTTCTTCTTTTCACTGAGGTTTTCAGTTTTCACAAAAACCTCTGCTGGTTGTTTAGAAATTTCATTTTCTTCATTTTCAATTCCTGCAAAATTTTATGAAATCATTTTATAAATGAAATTTAAAATAAACTTATTAAATAAACATTCAAACACAAAAAAAGTTGTAAAGGAGTTTTTGACTGAATAAGTGGGCATTTTTTTTTTTCGCTTCTCATTTAATAGGATAAAAATTTAAAGCTTAAGCTTATTTTAAATATGGCCTTTTGATTAAATTTAAAATGTTTCAGTTTCCAAAGTGGATAATTAATACTAGTTAACAATTATACTTATTAGCTTTTAAATATTATTTATTTTTATCAAACTTTTCAATTTTGATTATAGCATGGGTTATTTTTATGAAATATTTATGCATGGTTAATTTTGCCTTAATAATATGGGAGGCAGGGGGGTTGAAACATCTCACCTGTACAGCAGGAAGAATAAGACGAAATATATATTCTACATCTTGAAACGGAAATATTTTTTAACTACAAAAGGGAAGAAAATATTAAAACGTTTGCTGTAAAATCCACTGTATAATGCACGCCCCCTTTTTACGAAGGAACTTGGAATGTACATGTACAATGCTCTTACATTTTGAAGTCATTTATTTGAGGTATAATCCCAGGCTTTTAATAAAATAGTATACTTTCAGAATTACAATCTTTTAAGTTCATTGGGTTTATCGTTTCTTTTACATAAAGAATATTCCAATCTACATAGAAGTCTAATTTTTTTTTTAATACTCATTTCTTTTTTTATTTTTGAAGCTATCATTTTTATACCCGGCATATAACACGCACTCGTAAATTTTTATCTTATTTTTTGTTTTCGAAGTGCGTGTTATATGCCGGATTTTATTGCACTATAACATTTATTATTCTTTTTAACATAAGAATTCTTCTTTAACATAATTGTCTGGGAGAAAAACTGGTAAAACAAAGCATTATACTGACAATAATTTCAAAATAAAGTGTTTGACATCAAACTGATATTTAAAAAAAAAGATACATTTTAAAACTGCAGTAAAATATTTAAAGAATGAAAAACTTCTTGTTAAATAATTGGAATTATAATGCAGGCAAATTAAAATCTTATCAAACTACGAGCAAATAATATAGTTTGTAAAATCATTTTCAACTACTGTTACCTTAATTCCTTAAGAGAATAACATGGATGTTGTTTTAATAGTGAATAAATAAAACCAGAAATAATGCTTGCATGCATTACGAGAGCAATACACTATTTAACAAGATATATATGAATGTATATAACTAGATACTAATTTTATTTAGAACATTTTATATACCATAATTCAAAACAAATAATAATAGAGCAAAATACATACCAGGGATATCATCTCCCACATCCAATGGTTTCAGTCCCAATTTAGCTCGAAGTTTGCTATTAGAAGATGCAAAAAATAAATTAAAAAAAAAAATTTATTGGTATTTTTGTTTATATTACACAAGAGAAAGATTAAAATTGAATATATAGTTCTAAAGTCATTCAATACAAAAATATCTATTGTATTTAAAATTGAAACATTTGGAAAAAATTTTTAAAAAATTATTAAACTTAGAAATTACTCACTTGGTTTCTGCAACGCTGAGTGACAACTGTGGTTCACTACTTTCTAAATATTAAAAGAAATACATCGGTTATATGTAATGTGCACAGTAAATACAAAGACCATAAAATCATTAAACAGCAGATAAATCATAGAATGCATTATATAAATTATGTACAGAAATTTATTAAAAGTGATTACCAAAAGAATCTCTATTTATTCATTGAATTGGTTGGATATATTTAAAATTAACTTGCTTAAATTAAGTGAAAAAAAGATAGATGCCTGATTTGTAATTAAAACAAAGAATTAAATAAACATTTAACTAAATGAATATTAATTAAAAAATTCATTTTATTCTTTTGCAAAAATGCAAAATTTTCTCTTTTCTACTTTAAAAAAAAACTGCAAAAACTCTTCAACATTGCTAAAGAATATAATATGTAAAAATTTAGTACATTATTGTTACTCAATCTGAATATCTGTACAAATAAACCACACAAATGAAATTTTTTAACACACAAAATGCTTGATTAGTTAGAATAAGATGTAAAACAAAATAAAGTGTAACAAAAATTAAGTATATTAATATAATTAAATGTAATATATATACATACTATAATATCTTTATATTACTACATAGAATGTTTAGCCACAAATCTTAGTCCATTGTAATCCAGACTTTCATTAATACAGTCAAACTAGAATCTAAATCAGTTTAAATTAACTGGATCAATGAAATTCTACTGTACATCAATAAAATTATTTTATTTTACTAATATTTCAAACATATTTGAAAACTGAGTAATTTATTACAAAATTCTTACCTGGACTTTCACCACCAGTATGTACAGGCTTTGAACTAGATTTTGATCGTGTTTTGCTGTATAAAAATACAAAAAAAGAACAATTTAAAGTTTCCAAATTTAGAAAAAAGGGAAAATTCAAAAATGTAAATTTTAAAAAAATAGGGGAAATTAAAATATCTTACCTAGAATCAGAATCAGCTGCTGATGATGGTTCCTTTGATTCTTTATTTTAAAAACAAAAACATCAATAAAATAAATATACTTAACTAAAAAAATGTCATTAATAGAGAATGATGAAGTCAAATGTGTGATTAAGACAAAATATTTATTTAATATTATTATACTAATTAATTAATATAAGTTATAGATTTGAAGTTCTGGGTATAATAATGATTGCATTATTATAAAAACCAAAACATTAGCAATGTTAAAAATATGAATAATGTTGCATTTTCTATTTACTAAAAACTACCATGTTGGTTAAAGGTATTGGTTTAGGTGTCCCTTGGTGAAATTGGCAATTTTTTTTACAACTAGATGAAATCCCCAGACTATCAATATGTATCAACAGTCGCTTGTAGACAACAAAGGAGCAATTTCCAATAAACCAATGTCAATGAGAAATATAAATTGCAATGCTTTTAAAGTTAAATCATGGGTAAGAAAAAAAAAAATTAATGAAAAAGGCTTATTTTTACATAGAAGAGTAGTTCCTCAAAATGAGGGTAAATTCTCTTGGGGCCTACAGGAAAAATAAAAATGATTTGCTCAGATTGCTGGTTTTGTACATTTTTTCCATATGAACTCTGCAAGGTAAAAATCAAATTGATTCCCACACTTCTGAATTCAATGCACAGATTCTTTTGATGGAGCTCCCTTTACCTTCAATGGAGTTTGTAAGGGTCCCAGTTTCAGGATTTTTTAAACTGATGCTCTGA